>QJNV01000435.1:0-50775 GCA_004155935.1 Monosporascus sp. GIB2 | reverse complement strand
CGGACGGTCCGCCAACGCCCGAAAGGGCAAGGGCAACAACACCCGAGATGGCAAGCCCGCATGGAACAAGGATGGGCAGCCACTCTGCTTCAACTGTGGCAAGTATGGGCACATGGCGAAGGACTGCCCTGAGCCACAGAAGGAGAAGAAGGGTAAGAAAGGAAAGCGAGGCCAGAATGGTGGCCAGCGTCAGGGCAACAACAGTGGCAACAGCAGTCAGAACAACCGAAGCAACAGCTCTCGCAACGCCCGCAGCGGTGGTCACAGCGAGGAGCAGTTCATCCCTGAAGGCCTGAGAGACCTGTACCGATCAGACGGAAAGACTTTTAGCGCCCACATTGAGGATCAACAGCTTCAGGACCTCATGCGATGGTATGATAAGATGATTCAGAAGGCTGACACCGCGGCTTCAGTGATCGAGAGCGCTGAAGCAGCTGAAGCGACTGAAGATGCAGCAGCTGACTGCACTGATTGCACAGAGACTGACAGCCCTGAGCGCCCTGAGCTACAGATGACCCAAAGCCCTGAGCTAAATTACAGGCGACTCAGAGCCCTGAGCTGCAGGGAACCGACTGTCCTGAGCTACGGCTGCAGGCGACCGAGAGCACTGTGCTTCAGGCGACTGAGCGCCCTGAAGTTACAGAGACCAATTGCGCTGGAGTCAAGACCGTTGACGGCGCTGACAGCTTTATCGGAATTGAGCCACAGGTAACTGAGCGCACTGAGCCACAGGTGGCTGACTGCCCTGAAGCAACTGGGTCAACAGTTGCAGGCAGCGCCATGTTGTTGCATGTGCACTCCTCCATGGAAGACGATAGAGACAAGTTACTTTGGGATTCAGGTGCGAACGTCAATATCACCAACAGTATCGGCGACTTCGAGAGAGACTCGATACTGGACATCAGGTCCAAGGGAATTCACATCATGACAGGCGGAGGACCTGTAGCTGCCACTTCCATCGGTACTGTGAAGTGGCCCTTGAGAGGCCCCCATGGAGAAAACAACGAGGTTACAGTGAAGTACACGCTACACATCAGCGACTTCCCGCTGAAGGTGTTTTCTGGAGAGATATTCTACAGAAGGGGAGGTTACCTGGACAGAAATACCTTGGTTGGCCCTGATGGAACTGAATTGACAACCATCAACGTTCCCCGGAGAGGATTCTTCTTGTGGCTTCATGGGAAGCCAGAGCCTACTGTTAAGGGCCCAGAGTCCCTGAACGATAATCATCAATAGGGATACGAGCTGGGGGGGCCATTCGGTGAGAAGGACGGCGGTGACCTGGCCAACGACCTAAGGGACGCCCTTGTTAGGGCCTCCAGGCACGGCAGGGTCTTTATGACGGACGAAGTCATGAAGAAAATCATCCTTTGGCACCGCCGCCTCTGCCACCCCAGCACTGAACGACTGATTTGGACCATCAAGAGGTCCACGGGGATAGATCTAGACCCAGCGATGTAAAATCGCTGCCCTGTACAGCCTGTGACGAAGGAAAGATACGGAAGATACCGTCCACTGACCCCCAAAGGAGAGCAACCTACGTGGGGGAGATCATTTGGTGCGACGTGGGAGCAGTTAAGCCTGTCAGCATCGAAAACAATGGCTATTTTGGGCTCATCACAGACGACCTGTCGCGCTATAGAGAGTACTACTCATTTAGGACCAAGGACGAGGTCCAGGAGAGCCTATGCACGTACATCACGCGGATAATCAAGCGTTTGGAGACGTTGCCCACAGATACGGAGGGTAGGAAACGAATGGTGCAAATCCTGCGCCTTGACGGCGGTAAGGAGTTCGGCGTGACGAAGATCGAGAACTTCTGCGCGGTGGAAGGCATTGAACTGGTAATTTCCAGCACCCACAACCAGTCTCAGAACGGAGTTGCGGAGCGCGGTATACAGTTCCTTCAGGACGAAGCACGCGCAACAACAGCGCAGATGAGGATACCAACATGCTTCTGGGACCTTGTGATGGAGGCTACAACGCACACCGTTTGAGACACCGTCAGAAGCAACAGGGCGTTGGAGTGAAGAACAAGGACCATAACGTCGTTTCAGGGGACGATACGGACCAGGAAACCAAGCAGATCAAGCGTAAGAGGGGACGCCCGAAGAAGACGGTCCCTGAGCTGTATGCCCTGGAAGCCCCGGACGAAGCCCCAGAGCTGATGCGTGAGCTGAAGCTGGCTTTGACCCAAGAGGGCGATGATTTAGATGGTTGCGACCCGTACCCGTACCCCTTCCATTTCCACCCACTGTTGACTGATGCCGACGATGAAGACGGCTACAGGCTGTACGCTGTGGTGGACGACGGCCCGTCACTGAAAGAAGTAATGGAAGGCCTAGAACGCGGGATGTGGCTTAAAGCCATCTTTACTGAAATTAAGGAAAACCTCTAGCGCGGAACCTTTTGTTTTACACCAAACAATAGGGGCCACGGGCACTTAGTGGGCGCCAAATGGGTGCTGAAAAAGAAGTATACGTCCACAGGAAAGCTAGAGAAGTACAAGGCCCGTATCTGCGCCAGGGAATTTACCCAACGGAAGGGTATTGACTATAACGAGACTGCAGCTAGCACTGCAAGGGCTGTACATTGGAGAATCCTGATGGCGCTAACTACTGCGCTGGGTTGGTACATACTTCAGATTGACTTTATCGCTGCCTATTTGAATGGTCACCTGAAGGAGGATATTTACATAAAGCAATTCCCCATGTTGAAGAAGTACTTTGACACGTACCCAAAGGACAGGGAGGCACATAGGTTCTGCCCTAAGAAGGTTATCAAGCTGATGAACCCCCTATACTGCCTGAAGCAAGCCGGAGCTGCCTGGTAGGAGAAAGTTAAAGGGATACTTGCGAAATAGGGCATTCGTCCACTGATCTCGGATAACGCGATCTACTGCAACGATAAGTTAGGGGACGTTATAGCCTCGTACGTCGACGACTTCCTGCTCATGGGCCCTGACCTCTAGCGCTTGAGAAGTATAGCCAACGGAATCGCTGAGGACGTACCCATCAAGGACCTGGGGGATGCTAATTGGTACCTGGGCGTACGAATTGTGCGTTCGTCGCCCACTGGAGACGTCAGACTGGACCAGCAACAGTACATTGAGAAGTCACTGAAGTCACTGGGACTGGATGCCATGCGGAAGCAGCCCACGCCATTTGTTAAAGATTACTTGCAGCACGCAGTGAGGTATGAGGGCGTAGCCAGCAAGGAAGATACGTACGAATACGCAAGCCTTGTGGGAAAATTCAACTTCTCCAGTTGTATCAGCAGACTGGATACAGCGTTTGCAACGTCAACTTGGGCTAGATTCAGGGGCAACCCATCCCCAAGGCACCAGGAATGCATTAAACGACTGCCGCGGTACCTAAACGGCACCACAGATCTGTCTCTTCTGTACCGGAAGCTAAACGAAGAGCACCCGCACCGAAAATACAACGACCTAGGCCTATTCGGAGTAATAGATACAAGCTTTGCAGACAGTAAATTAGCTAAGTCCATTACAGGCTGCGTATTCTTTATGGCTAGAGCATCCGTTTTATGGCTTTCAAAGTTATAGGGTGTTGTTACTAAGTATACCACTAAAGCAGAATAGGTAGGGGCAGGGACAGCTACAGCGGAGGTAGTTGGGATCAGGAACTGTCAGCTAGCAGGGGGTGCTTTAGCACCCCATATACGGAAGATTCCCTCTGATCGGAACATATATGTTCCGGGACTAGATCACCTTAAAGTGCAGTGCGCGTTCTAGAGCACCTGCAGCTAGTTATGAATACAAAAACAACTGATGTCCCTTATATCTGACAATTAAGAGTTTCATTCGCTTAATTAGGGCATATATCCATTGATCAGCTGATGCTGAGACGATATAAGCTGTATATCAGTTGTAATTATCGAGATACGCCAATAACAATGATGGCGACCGTACCGTCAACGTCCTCCGTTATCTATAAGGGACCCAAGGACTGGGATCGCTTTAAGGGCGAATTCCAATCTAAAGCATACGCGCTTGATATTTGGGACTATATTGATCCTGATTAGAACCCTTAGTGGCCTGTTAAACCTATAGAACCCAATATAGCCTCTTATCCAAAGAGACGAATCCGTCATACGATACGTACCAATACCCCGAGCGGTTCCTTAACCACATCTATATCCTCCGGAGGAATTACCGAAGAAATCGATCATACCAGTTACCTAACGAATACCCTTGAGATGACGACCGAAGGCAGACAAGCCTATAATCAGGACTTTACAGCATATACATACAAGGATCGGAAGTACGACACCTTCCGCAGGAGTATTAACGACTTTACAAAATGGGTCCTAGAGTCGGTATTTCCAGCGATTAAGGAGACCAGCCTTCTCCCAGGAAAGAACATACGAGAGTGGTACGCTAGCTTGGGCGAGTCCGGTAAGGTGTACGACAGCAGGCTCCTGATTAACACCTAACGGGAGTACCGCGAACGGCTAAAGCAAGCCTCGAAGTTAGCAAAGAAGCTAGATGAGTGGATTATAAAGTGGCAAGAGATTATGGCCCAGGGACAACGATACGGTGTCCCGGAGACGAAGACGACGATTGTATGGGTTAACGACCTGTGTATAGCACTAGCCCCTATTGTAGGAACCTGGACGACTACCTTCCAGATGGTGAAGAAGGCCGAGATCGACAATGGCACGATCAGCTATTAGGAAGTAGCGGCAACCCTATTAGATCACTGGATTATGATAAATCTACAGCAGTTGTTAAGGAACGTTAAGGCAGCGTTTCCAACGCTCTACGGGATATCTGCAGATGCCCCGGATTAGGACGATCCTGATTAGGAAGATCCCAAGAATACTAACCCTTAACAGCGAGGAAGGACCCTAAGCCGTGGGCCGAAACGTGGTAGCCGTGGAGGTTTCTACGCGGACCGAAGCGGTAGTAAGCGAAAGCGTTAGGAATCAGACGTACAGGGTACCCGTTGTAAAGCGTGCTTAGCTGGTTACCATACATTACCCAATTGCTTTTATGCATTCCCTGGGAAAGCCCCAGAAAGCTTCCGTCCTAATGAAAGGATTACAGCATTTGTCCAAGGACGAATTTCCGCCGATCAGTCCCTAAAGGAAGAGATCGACCGCCTATCAAAGGCTATGGAGAAACCTACTATAAAAGAGATAGACTGACTCCTAGAGGGGGTGCGACAAGTACTGGCATGCCTCCTGATTACTGATTAACGTAGCGCCATGAGCATTTTGTCTTACCCCTTGAGGAATTCAGCTATTTTGGACTTAGGGTCCACGATATACATCTTTAACCTTATCAGCAGATTTCTGAACTTCAGACCCACCGTACAGGGTGACGGGGTGTACGTAGGCAACAGCTTCGTCCCGATTAAGGGGTACGGAGAGGTTGATGTAGTCCTTCGAAGCCTTAGCGGTACGAGAGCGTTACGTTTGTACGACGTGGCTTATTGCGAGGACTTCGCATGCAATTTGGTGTTACTTAGGCAACTCCGAAAGAAGGGGTACTGGTGGGACAATAGGGGAATTAATAACTGCATTCGAGATAAGTATGATTAGGTGGTTGCTACGTTAACAAACAAGTTTGATCAGTTCGTTATCGAAGATATTAACGTAACAATACCTTATGCAGCCCTGGCTACCTACAGACGAAACGTTAATTTAAGGACAGCGAGACCACCACGGACCGGTGACGGTACCATGTGGCACCTAAGATTAGGCCATTTAGGTCCCGAAGTGATCGCTTAGTTGCAGTCCTATACGAAGGGAGTCCGCCTAAAGGGGCCCATAACAGTTGAATGCCAAGTATATGGCAAGACGAAGGCTAAGAGGCTAATACGCCGCGAGCCAAGAGAGGGAGCATCCCGATCAGGATAGAGAATCGCCATCGACTTCACAGACTTCGAAGAAGACCCTGAAGGATATAGATATGTCATGTTTGCCACTGACAAATACTTAGGCTTTATCTGGGATATCTACCTTAAGAATCGAGAGCAGGATATATTGATTACAGCGTTTCGACACTTCCTAGGAGTCCTAAAGAACTAAGACAAGGTCCTCCCATAGGTGATCGAATGCGATAACGAGATTTTGAAGAATCACCAACTTCGACATACGCTCCAGTCGCCTCCTTTTAGCATCAGACTTGAGCCCTTAGCACTACATACCCAAGCCCAGAACGGGGGTGCAGAGCGCTTAGGGGGTGTGATCAAGGAGAAAGCGATTGCGATGCGGAGTGGCGCTAAGTTACCTTCGTTCCTGATCGTACACATCCTTAAAGCGGCAGTGTATCTATATAACCGTACCCCCAAATACGCACTTTTTTGGCAAAGCCCATACGAGGTTTACTATACTTACCTGGCGTACAGAGACGGCGTTGTAGTGCTTGATCGGAAGCCTTAACAAGCCCATTTACGAGCATATGGCTGTATGGCCTACGTTATGATAACCACCGCCATGAAGAAAGAACAGAGATTTCAAAAGCTAAACCCTAAAGCGTGGATTGGCTACCTCGTTGGCTACCGATCTACGAATATCTACGAGATCTGGAACCCACTGATTAACAAGGTTATTGCCATTAGAGACGTACAGTTTAACGAAAAGGCCACCTTTTTAGGTGATATCAAAGACCTAAGAGACGACCTTTTGCATGTTATAGAAGAAGAGCTATAGAAGCTACTCCGACAGGTAGAAATACCTGATCAAGACCATAACCATTTAATTCATATACAAGAAGAAGATGAAGACCTGAGCGGAATAATCCAGTTACCGGCTGAGCAGGAGGAATGGCTCCAGAGAGGTTCCAGCGTGGGATGCGCACGGAATGGGGAAGAACAAGCCTATTCGCAAGGGATTGATCATCCTTATACGACCGCTGTGTTCGAACTATTTCCGTCCCCTGGACCATCACCGTTACCAGCGTCTGGTCTGATGACTGCTACGATTACTGCGCCGACGGAAGTAATAGAGGTAGCCTTAGGCTCCTGTTATACTGTTCAACCCAGAGTGACGGTAAAAGACGAAGGTACCCTACGGGTTGTAAACGTAGGCTCCCCGTATGTTCCGTACCAAGAAGGTGTTATCCGAAACGCGTATAGAGTGTGGGAAGCCGCATTTAATGCTGGACGTTTAGCTTTTTCTGTAGGTACGTACGATAACCGGCCGGTAAGCTGCGGAAGTTTAGGGAAGTTACTTACCCGAAGTACGCGCTATCATGATCGGAAAGGTAATAATACCTTGATATATAAGAAGGCATTTAGGTCGCAAGACCGGGTGCATAGGCGTGACTTATTATTACCGCCGCGAAGCCATAAAGAACTAAGTACATATCCGTTAGGGGAGATGTTTCGTGAAGCCGAGAAGATTTACTTGCAAAGTCATAAGGAGATGCGATCCTGGGAGGCCGTTGATTAGTCTTCTGCTAAAGGGAAACAGGTCTTAGGGTGTATGTGGGTGTACGTCTACAAGTTCAACAAGTACGGCTGGCTCCAAAAGTGCAAGGCCCGTCTCGTCGTACGAGGCGATTAACAGCTTAAGAACGCCTGTGGCGATACATACGTAGCTACACTCGCTGGAAGGTCGTTTCGAGCTTTGATCGCTGTTGCGGCTCGGTTCGACCTAGAGCTTAAGCAGTATGACGTTGTAAACGCCTTTGTGAATGCCAACCTACCTTACGAAGTATACATGAAAACGCCCTCAGGATACCCGCAACGTGGCAAGACTTTCCTGATCAGGAAGGCTTTATATGGACTAAGGGAGTTACCTCTGTTGTGGCAGAAAGATTTTACTGGGACGCTTAAGGATTTGGGACTTAGCCCCGTTCCTTACGAACCTTGTTGTTTTATTCGTTAGGGGGTGCTTATCTTCTTCTTTGTGGACGATATTGTTACAGCATATCGCGAGAAAGATCAAGCCCTTGTCGATTAGTTGATCCAACAAATACAGGAACGGTACACCCTGACAGGGGGTGGGGACTTACAGTGGTTCCTCGGCATCGAAGTGATCCGAGATAGACCTAACAGGAAAATCTGGTTATCCCAATCCGACTTCATAGACAAGCTGGCTAACTTAGTACCCAAAGAAAGTCTGAACAGCCTCCCAGAGATACCTATAACTGGCACTAAGCTACTGCCAAATCCTGATCTGGCCCATCCAGGCTTTGTCAACAGATACCAGAAAAAGATCGGTTCCATCCTTTTCGTAACAGTTAATACGCGTCCCGATATATCATTTGCGGTATCCCGACTTGCCCGATTTAACCTGAACCCTAGCGACGCATATCATAAAGCTGCCGACCGAGTTATACTATACCTGATCGGAACCAAAGCGCTGGCGTTGCAGTTTGGAGGTGAGGACTTATTGGATACCTAGAGCGACGCCTTTTTCGCGGACAATACGATCGACCGAAAGAGCTCCCAAGCTTACGTTATAAAGCTGTTCGGAGGAGTAATAGGATGGCGGGCGAACAAGCAAGACATAGTGACTACTTTTACAACAGAAGCGGAGTTGTTGTCCCTTGCGCAGGCTGTAAAGGAAGCCTTGTTCAACTTTCGACTGATCAAAGAACTGGGAGTTACCTTGGATATTGGACCGTTGAATATGTGGTGCGACAATTAACAAACCATACGGCTTATCACCGCCGATGTCGCCCTATTAATAACGAAACTGCGGTATGTGGATATACATAACCACTGGCTACGGCAAGCCGCAGAGAGGGACTTGATCAGAGTGGACTATACACTTACGGGCGACATGCTGGCTGACGGACTGATTAAAGCCCTATCACGCGAGCCCTTTCGGCATTTCAGAGAGCAGCTAGGACTGGTGGATATCCCGGAAGCCCTCGATTAGCGGAGGAACGCCTTGCGAGCGATTTCAGAGGAGGAATTGGCTGATCAGGAGGATTCAATCACCGGAGGAGAGGTGGAATGGACAGCTGTGGCTCTAGAAGATGTGACAATCAACACCGTGAATGCTTTATGGTGTTGAGGGGGTGTGTTAGCTAGCAGGGGGTGCTTTAGCACCCCATATACGGAAGATTCCCTCTGATCGGAACATATATGTTCCAGGACTAGATCACCTTAAAGTGCAGTGCGCGTTCTAGAGCACCTGCAGCTAGTCATGAATACAAAAACAACTGATGTCCCTTATATCTGACATTATTATACTCTCTAATTTTCTGATGTAGATCGAATGTCGCCGACCGTATTGTTGCTATTTTTCGTGGTCGCAAGTATCTTTCCGAGGTAGTGTCGAAAATTGTATGGCTGACCTTAATTAGTTTTTCTTCAAGGTCTGGTCGTTTGCTGAATACGTCGGCTTTGTTATTTTCTGAGCTTTTGCGATGAATGATGACGAAGTTATATTTTGTTAGTTTTTTTGCGTATCGCAGTTGTCGTATTGTGAGTTTCCGGGTCGTGGTGAACCGGGTGAGGTTTTGATGATCCGTGTAGATTTTAACTTAATGTTGGTTACCCTTAAGGAAGTGTTTGAACTCGCGGAACGTTTTGATAATGGCTAAAAATTCCTTATTAGGGATAGCGTAGCGTAGTTTAGGTCCTTGTAGCTTGTAGGAAAAGAAAGTAACTGGGTTTAATATACCTTGATTATCCCGTTATCCGATTACTGCGCTTAAGGTATAGTTTGACGTATCGGTTTTTAGTTTTATTGGGCGATTGGGATCGTATATCATCAGTACTGGTTGATTTGTAATTGCTTTTTTGATTTGTTGGAAGGCATTTTCCGTTTTTGGCGTTTATTGGAACTTTTTTCCTTTTCGTGTAAGTTTGTTTAGGGGTATTGCTATCCGGCTGAAGTTTCTGATGAATTTTCGATAGTAGTTAGCGAATTCGAGGAAGGTTTGTATTTTCTTAATTGTGGTGAGCTGTGTTTAATTTCGTACTGTAGTGATTTTCTTAGAGTTTATTTTGATATGTCCAGGAGTGATGATGTGCTTTAGGTATTTAACTTTTTATTTGTGAAATTGGCTTTTTTCTGCGTTGACTAGTAGGTTGGCGTTTTGAAGTAGTTGTAGCATTTTGTGGACGTGTTCCTTATGTTGTTTTTGAGTTTCCGAAAAGATGAGAATATCGTTAAGGTAGCATATTACAAAGATGTCGAGGTATTGTTTAAGGACGTGATTTATTATGCGTTGGAACGTAGCGGGTGTATTGGTAAATCCCATAGGTGTAATAAGATATTTGTAAAGATTATATTTAATTCGAAACGTTTTTTTCTACTTATGGCCTTTTTTAATTCGAATCAAGTTGTATCCATTTCGTAGATTAAGAGTAGTGAACTATTAGACTTTATGGAAGCGATTTTTTATTTTGCTGATTAAAGGTAATAGCATTCGGTTTTTTACTATAACATTGTTGAGTTATTAGTAGTTTACAATTAGTCGTAGTTTTTTATTTTTCTTTAGTACGAAGAACATAGGGTATTTAGCTGGTGATTTTAATTGTCGAATCCATCTTTTCTTAAGTTGGTTTTTTAGGTATTCTTTTAGTGCGTGTAATTTTACTTTATTAAGGTTATAGATAGGGTAAAATTTAGTAGATGCTTCCTTTTTTAGGATAATTTTATAGTCCTATTTGTTGTGTTTTAGTAGTTTCGTATCGAGCTTTTTTCGAAATAGGCGTTCGTATTTGTGGTATTGTGGTGGTACGTTGGTTAGTTCTTTTATTTCCTAGGGTTATTATTGTAAATCGTTATCTAATTACCGTAGTTTTGTTTTAATGGTAGTAATAATACGTCGTATTCGTTTATGATACTTATTTTCCTTTTTATATCGTGTTTTTATGGGTGATGAGGTTTTTGTCGTATCTTTATGCCGGCATTCGTCGTTATTTTCGATCGAGTGTTAAGATTTTTGTTATTTTTCCTTATATTCGTCGCTGGGCTATAAAACAAAGCTTACCTGGTTAGTATCCCAGTTGATCGAAGGGTTATATTGGCGCAATTATGTTTTTCCTAAGATTATATCGTAGTTCCCTAGCGGTACGATGTCGAAGTTGATGGTTATACGTTTTCCCAAAGTAAGGGTGTCGAGGTGATTAATTTCGCGTGTAATTTTTTCATTGTCATAAAAGAAAGGTTAACCTTCGGCGGTGTTCGTAATGTAAGGGTTTTTCTTATATCTCTATGGTAGTTTAAGTTGGTTAACTATTTCGGGTGTGATATAGTTACTTCCCAGAGTTCCGTTGTTTACTATAACGGTGCACCAGTACGTCCTAATTCGTACTTTTAGAATGATGGGGTCGTTATCATCTCCTATCACCGTTAAAGCCTTTTTGGGAAATTCCTTTTAACTCCTTTGAGTTTCGCCATTTTGCGGCTTTCTTACAGGTGGTTTTCGTTTTTTGGGTTAACTTATTGCACTTGTGCATGTAATTAGTTAAGTTGCATTTGTGCGTGTAATTAGTTAAGTTCTTGTTACAATTATTTGATATGTTGCTATTATTGTTGAGTTTTTTCTTCGAGCTTTTCGATATGTTCTTTTCGCTATTGCGCAATTGTTTGTAGTTGTTATATGTCTCGTCGCTGCCGTCGAATTTCTCCTTCGAGTTTAAGGACCTGCACGGCTTGGCGTCGTAATTCTGTATCCCATTATGTGAATCGTTCTTCCAGGGTACGCACAACGTCCCATTGGGCCGTATCGTTACTGTCGCCCCATATGTTATTAATAAACTATCGAAACTCCTTTTTGAAGGTTTGCCGTTTTTCTGGGTTTATGGTAAAAGCGAGTTAGAAATGTAGGTCGCCGATTGTTTGTAATGTATGTTTCTCCACAAATCGTTGTATAAGTTCGTCTTCTGTCTAGTAATTACACCATTCATAATAGCAGAAAGGGTCCTTCCAGGGGCATTATTATCCTAGAGGCCAACTGTAAAAGGCTGCCTTTTGGTCGATGTTTTCCTATAAACTAATGGTGCGTAGGTGTCGATACTATTATTCGTCTTGCTTGTTTATTCCTGTTTGGTTGGGGAAGTCGAATCCTTCTTTGGCCATACGTGTAATACGCTAAAAAATGGATCGTTTCCATACCTTATAGTCCGGATATTGCTGTCGTTTATAATGTACAACGTGCATTCGTCCATATCTGTCGGGGGTACCGGGACAAATAGTTTCGGTCCATCCTTAATGTTCCTGCAGCCATTTTTTCATTATCCAGGATAAACGTCGTTGGTGTTTCTTTTGCTGTGTGCGGGACATAGTTTGTGTAAATGTTAAATGTTGTTGTATCCCTGCCTGGGAAAGTCCCTTAGTTTCCTTCTGGCCTCGTCGTACCTCGTCCTTTGGTAGTGGCGTCAGGTTTTTTCTATATCGTATTATGGCAAAGGTTTTTCCTGAATTGCTAAAGGAATGCCCCGTAGGCACTGGGGTCCATAGTTTGTTTTGCCGTGGTTTTTTGGCTAATCTGCATTAAGATACTTTATGACCACATTTGCCACAGTTCCAACACTTAATACGTGGCGTATTTTGTCGTTAAACTGTACCAATCTCCATAAGTCCTGGCTTTGTTTTATGAGATATGCCTTGTTGTCGAAGTGCGCTAGTATTGGCGTTATAGCGCCGTTTATTGTCGTATTTTCCCTTAATGTTGCGAGTTCTCTAAGCGTATTGGCGATTATCGATTTTTACAGCCATCGCGATGTAATCCGTTAAGTACGCTGGTCGATTTATCTTGAACAACTTTTTTTGGATTTCTTTTTTCAGGCCGTCGAAAAATCGAGCCATCAATGCTTCTTGTCCCTAATTAAGTTTTAATAAGAGTTGGACAAATTCGGTGCCATAGCTAAAGGTAAATCCTTTCTGTCGAAGTTGTTAAATGCGGGTTTCTGCTTTAGTCTTCTCGTCCACTACTCCAAAAACCTTCAAAAGGGCTTGTTCAAACTTCTCATAGTCGCTGTAAACCTGCACCACTTCCGGGTTCTGTTGTTCCAAAGGTACCGTGACGTATTCCCTCATAGCAGGTTTAAACCAGATAGCGGCATGTCCTGCGAGGCGTCCGGCGGCAAACTCAACGCGTGCAGTAGGGGTGGCAAGTCGTACTGGGAAATATCCGAAATACGAACGACATTAAGTAAGGAACAGCTGTAATTTAGTGGATGTTCCATCGAAAAGTTCGGGCTTAAAGGGCTTCAACACTTCTCCTAATTCCTTAATGGAGGCCATCTGCATAAGCTGTCCCGTACCAACGGATCCTTCTCCCTGTCGTACTTGTCCGAAAAGGGTTTAAGTAGCTTAAAGCGTCGAAGTAAATTCCGCGTTATCTCGCTCAAGCTAGCCGATGCGTTGATTTACCAGGTCAAGGCGTCAAAAAACTTCTTCCTTAGTCAGGGAGGGCGTCTGCTCCTCCTCATCAAAGTCCATGTTATTGTCCTGGGGGACCTCGTAAACGGGCTGCTTGCTGGTAAACATATTATCGAGATATTGCTCAAAGTCTGACGGTACTACTAAACAAAAGCTTTCAACGTATGACGGCTAGGCTAATTAACCAACTATTAAACCTAAGTCGACGGGTTTATGTTAGCAAAGTACTGTAAGAAACTGAGCAATAAGTAACTTAGTCACGTCTCGTAATACCAAGGATGTCTTGGGTAACGAAGTTGTATTAAAAGCTGTCGCTATCTAACTATGACTTAACGAGCGTATATATTTTCATTTCTTTTTGCTGGCTCATGGCTGCTCAATTAACTTCCACTGAGCAGTGCTCAGCTGGCGTCAGTGGCGCTCAGTAGATCTCCGCTAAGCACAGGTCAGGTGACTTGACCCATTTGGATCCTGTTTCGGTCTAGAGAGACCGTTTCCGAGACCTCCCTCCTGTCATGTCGTAACACGAAGTGTCTCCATATATATAGCGTTACGTTAGCTAAGCGGAGCCGCACTGTTAGTGCCGTAACACTTACCCGGATAGTAACATATTTAGAAAAACTACACTGATCAGGACTGAATCTCCCCCGACCTATTTCGCTAGTACTTTATTTTATCCTCCGGATATATGTCGAAATACTTTTTAAATATGGGAAAAAACTTTATATAAATATCCTCCTTTAAGTTACGATTTAAGTAGGTAGCAATAAAGTCAATCTGAGTTCATACTATCCCCGTAATACTATTAACGTTTTTAGAATTCTTTAGTATATAACTCTTATAATATTTGCTATTGTCTTATTATAATTAATTCTCTACCGTTAAGTTAATCCCCTAGGGTAGATACGTGCCTTATTTTTTTTTAGCTCTCTTATAAACGTATACTTCTTTTTTAACACCTATTTAATGTTCACTAAGTGCTCGTAGACCCTGCCTTCTTCGCTAAAGATTATAAAGACGAAGGTCTTACGCGACAAGTTTTTCTTAATTTTTATAAATATTTCTTTAAGCTATATCTCTCGTTTTGGGCCTTCCATTACTTCCTTTAGTAACGAGCCGTTATCTACCACAGCGTACAGCCTGTAACCGTCTTCATTGTTGGTATCATTTAGCAACGAGTAGAAATAGAAGAGGTATGGGTCGTAATTATCGCCCTTTTTAGTTAAAGCTAACTATAGTTTATATATCATCTTTGGGACTTCATCTAAGGCCTCTAGGGTATACAACTCGGGGACTATCTTCTTTGAGCGACCCTCCTTACGCTTAACTTGCTTCATTTCCTAGTCCGTATCGTTCTTTAAAACGACGTTATAGTCTTTATTTTTTACTCCAATACCCTATTACTTCTAACGATATTTCAGGCGCTTTTATACGAGCTATAAAAATGACCGAATAATATCCTCCGGGCTAAAGAGCTGGTCTAACTATTTTAGGTTCTTATAAATAGTAATATATAATCTTATTAGCAGTTTGCCGCCTTTGAATAACCACACCTTGTAATTATATATCCTCTAATAACCTAATAGCATTCTTTTTACTTTACGCGCTGCTAATTACTTTAACTTAATTCTGTAATTCTTATTAATTAAAACTATATATCTACTACTAAAAATCTGAAACTGACTATTATCAGCCCTATATGTTACGGCTGCACCTTAGGAATCTCGCTACTAGGGCAAAAAATCGGTTGAATGATCGCAATTGTGGCAATCACTCTTGGTGCTACAGCTGTATATGTACTGGAGCTGTCACGGTGGACCAGGTCGTGACACTATAAAACCTTTTAAAGTTAAATTCGAACACGTTTTCGAAACATTCGATTAGTATCATATCTTTTACTATGGACTGCCTTTTCCTATGAACGGTATATGTTAAAACCTTCATCACAAAGTTTTAAAAATATAGCGGTATTTTTTATATATCGTAGTAAGGTATGCTTTATGCTAAAGAAATTATATCCTTCGTTCCGCGAATCCATTCTGATATTAATTATAGGCGTTTGAAATTCTAATATAATACCTTCTACCGCGCAAGAATTTTTGATAATCATCATATCGAACTCCCTACCGCTATTAGAGCGTAGGATCTGCGCTTTTTTCCTTCTAACTTTTAGTGTTAACATCTTTAAACGCTTAGATATCCGGGTGATATAGGTATACAGGTTTTCCTATACCTTATCCTTAATCTAAACGAATGGTACTGCCTATAACGCGACAGTTTATCTATAGTAAGCTCGAAATAGCTGTTATTTTCGATGCTGACAGGCTTAACAGCTCCCATATCATACCAAATAAGCCCCCCTACGTACGTTGCTCTCCTTTAAGGATTAATGGACGGTATCTTCCGTATCTTTCCTTCGTCGCACGCTGTATAAAGGAGCGATTTTATATCGTTAGGGTTTAGGTCTATCCCCGCGGACTTTCTGATGGTCCAAATTAATCGTTTAATGCTGGGGTGGCAAAGGCGGCGGTGCTAAAAGATGATTTTCTTCATGATTTCGTCTGTCGTAAAAACCTTGCCGTTTCTGACAACCTTCGCAAGCGTACGCTTCAGGTCTAGGTCACTGCCGTCTTTCTCACCGAAGGGCCACCCCAGCCCGTATCCCTATTGGCTGTTCAGGGACTCCGGGCCCCTAACAGTAGGCTCTGGCTTCCCATGAAGCTACAAGAAGAATCCTCTTCGGGGAATGTTGATGGTTGTCAACTGGGACCCATCAGGGCTAACCAGGGTGTTTCTGTCCAGGTAGCCTCCCCTTCTGTAGAATATCTCTCCAGAGAACACCTTCAGGGGGAAGTCGTTGACGTGTAGCGTGTACTTCACCGTGACCTCGTTGTTTTCTCCATGGGGGCCTCTTAAGGGCCATTTCACAACACCAATGGAAGTGGCAGCTACAGGTCCTCCACCTGTCATGATGCGAATTCCCTTGAACCTTATGTCCAGTATGGAGTTTTGTCAGATATAAGGGACATCAGTTGTTGTATTCATCAAGTTGTAGGTGCTGTTGCACATGTACAACAACTTAAAGTAGCTTAGCTTCGGAACATGTATGTTCCTGGTCAGAGGGAGCCTTTCCGTATTTGGGGCGCTCTTAGCAACCCTAGCTAGCTGACATCTACCGTCGCAGCTAAGGCCTACTAAGCCTGCACCAGACCACTTACCTCAAAGTATCAATTTCGATCCAAGTAAGGAGTACTGGCCATGGTTTAAATGCGCTAGCAAGCCCAAAGAGGTACCATGAGAGGAATACCAGTTACTACCTGATCGCTAGCAACTGAGAGGGTGTGTCAGATAAGTAGCAAGATAGAATCTTGCACTTAACACTTAGATAAGCTTATCCCAAAAGATCTGTTGGTGCAGTGGCTAGCTGACAGGATTCAATTATTGGAAAACAGGTGGAATGGAAAACTGTCGCCCATTATATCTGACAACTTAGCTACCCTCACCTTCTCTCTAGGACCTTTTAGAGGTTAAGCAACCTGTTACTACACTTTCTTCAGTTATATGCTTCAGTGTGTGATGTTAGAGTCACACAGGCACGCGGCGAAAGAAATGCTCTTAATTCTCCAGGTGAATATGGCCTGATGCGAAATGTAGAAGTACAAATAGGGACATCCCTGCCCCGAGATTGAAATTCACGGGTTGAGTATTCCAACAGGTCCGCGACACGCGATAGATGATTCACCATCGCCGACCGAAGAAGGCCCATCTCCCGACGACTTCGAAACCGGCCGCCATGCCCGCATACGTCGTAACAATTGTCGTGGTTTCCGTACTAACGAGATACTTCGCCTGGCAGTCTTTGACGTCATAAGGCGAGTCTCTCGTGGGCGGCGCGGTGGCGGCGCATTGCGGACGCCGTGCGACGGTCCCCGTCCCGCCGTTTAGTTCAGACCCTTGCGGATGTTGTCGTAGGCGGAGCCGGGGTAGCTGAGCAGGTTCTGGCAACTGTCGAGCCAGGCGGAACCGCCCTGAGCGTCGAAGGCGGTGCCGATAAGGGAGCCGGCGCCCGTCTTGTCACCTGAGGCCTCCCAGAACATGGAGCCAGCGAGGCCCTTGCCCTGGAGGTAGCTGACCTTCCCGCGGACCATGCCCGGGGTGTCGTACGAGACCATGCGGCGCTTGGCGCTGTCGTAGCTGTAGGTGGCGCCGGCCTGTTCGTCATAGAATTCCTCGGCGCCCGGCTGCGGTAGCACTTTATAGTCGTAAACGCCCGCCTCCCAGGAGCCATTGCCGATGCCCCTATAGGGCTTGCCGGGGCCGTCGGTGTTCTCGAAGGCGCGGCCGTAGACCGGCATACCCAGCAAGATCTTTTCGCCGGGAATGCCGAAGTTAAAGTAGTCGTTGACGGCCTTCTCGGTGGAAAAGGGGGTCGCGGCCGGGTTTTTGATGCTGGGGTAGAGGTTGTCCAGGTAGCCCGTCTTGTTGTCCCAGCTGCCGGCGTAGTCGTACGCCATCAGGTAAAGGTAATCTAGGCGCTTGGACGCCTCGGGGAGGTTCATGTTGTTATAACGCTGCGGGCCGGCGGGCGTGGCCGCTGTTAGCAGGAAATGGTAGCCGGGCGCGTATTTCTCGGCGTAGCGGTCCAGCTCCGTGCGTACGGCGTCGAGAAGCTTGACGTAATTATCGCCATCGGCGGGGCTGGCCGGATACTCCCAGTCGACATCGATACCGTCCATACCCCAGTCACCCATAATCTTGACGGCAGTCTTGGCGAAGTTGGCGCGGGCGGACGGGCTGGTAGCGACGGCCGTAAAATTCGTGGACCAGGTCCAACCACCGATACTGAGAACCGTCTTCAGGTGGCGGTTGGCCTTCTTAAGCTTGAAGATTTGCTTGACACAGCCGTATGCGTTTGTTCCTGTTTCGTTCCAAGCTAGAGGATGATTAGCCCAGGCAAATCTAATGAGGACGCCTGAATTAAACTTACCGTCGCCGGGATAGTGCTTCTCGAGATCGGCATACGTATCTCCTGAGAAACTTTACGTCTATTAGCCAAGAGCTGAGAGCCATATCTTATGGGGGAGGGTGCATACACGGTCCCATCCTCTTGGAGGTTAAGGAATGCATAGTGAACATGGTTAACCTGGCTAACAGGCAACTGGGCAGGCTGGTAGTCTCTCGCGTAAATGCCCCTAAGAGGTTAGTTTTTAATTAATATATTCTCAGGCGTTTGACCAACCAGTTAGTGAAGTACACCGCGTTCTGGAAGCCAAATGATCTCTTCTTGACGAAGTCGGCATCGCTGGTATGCTTGACAGGGCTGGCAAGCCCAAGGGCTGCCGAAAGCAGCAAAAGAGATGACGAGAGTAAACCGTTCATGGCGACCTGGCGGGCAGATTTGTTCTAATCAAACGAGCGGCTTAAAAGGAATGGCTGAAAACGATTGGCTTAAAAAGGAGTGACTGGGTATTGAACCTGGCTTGAGTTGGAATTTCGGTGCAGAAAGTGGCGGCTCAGTACAAAATTTATACCTCAGCGCGGAGCCGGGCATCTTATTTTGACTGCCATATTTAGATTCGCCTAAGTTCGGCGAGGCTCTAAGCCGACAAGTAGCGACGCTGCTGCTATCAGCTACCTTAAAACAGATGGTCATGGGCGCGACGACGCATTTGAAAGGTCAGTCCCTACCCTCATCATGCCTACCTAGTGCAGGCAGGTGGGGATCCTCTCGGGTTCAGCAGGCTCTGGAGGCTCCGAAAGCGAATGGAGGTGACGGACCACCAAGGCCAAAGTGTTAGCATGATCAGATGCATCTAATCCCGAGATGGAAGGGTCATTACCTATTCGGTTTGCTCGGCATAAATTAATACTTGCTGTTGCCTATTGGTACTTATTGCGTTGGTGATCTCATTTTACCTGTTGATTAGTTGAAAAAAGCAGCATCCGTGGTATCCGTAAGTAGAAAATTCTAGTGTAAACCCCCAGGTCAAGGGTCGAAGCATCGCTCCTAGTCAGGGGTGCATAATCTGCGCATGCGCCATCCTCGATAGGCCAAAACTCCAAAAAGGATGCACTCTGAAGCGCCAACAGACCTTAGACGTCCGGCGCCTGAGATACGCCCACGCGGTTTAGTAACCTTATCCTAGAGTTGCGCCGAGGTCGCCGTTTAGGTGTTGGCCCCGCCATCAACGCACCAATTCCTGCGGCAGCACCAGCATCTGCCGTTTTGAAGTTCCAGGTATTGAATGCATTTCACCTAAACTCCAGCTTGTCATACCCGAATGGATGAGATGCATTTGGACGGCGGTGTTGCGGGCATCTTCGACCTGAAAGTGCGGTGGATAAGAGAGTGACAAAAGTCTGACCCTAGTAGCTGAATGAGAAAATCGAAAAGGGGGCTGAGGTTGATCGCTTTAGCCGGGTCTCCGTGGTTCAGCCGCCCCAGTTAGCCTGACCACCCCGGATCGTTAACCCTACTACCTCTAAACGTTTTCTGGCAACCCCACCGCTAATCATTTTCGTCTATATAGAACCTAAGTAATAACCAGGTTAGGGCTAGTACTTTTACCATTTTCCTATTACTATTTCTGTCGGCTAGCAGGGGTGCTAACGCGCCCCATATACTGAAGATTCCCTCTGATCGGAACATATATGTTCCGTGGCTAGATTACCTTAAAATGCAGTGCGCGTTCTAAAGAACCTGCAACTAGTCACTAAATAATTACAATAACAACTGACGTCCCTTATATCTGACAATTTCTATTACCATTACTGCAAAAATTAAAGCTATATATATACCTAAATAAGTGGCTTTTCGCCGGCCTCTTAATTTTTCTAAAAGCTTAACCTGTATATTAACCTTAACGGTTGCGGTCGCGGTCGCCAGCTATGTTAAATTCCCAAATATTTGTAATAAAAACAGTAAAAGCTTAACATAAGTAATTCTCTCGGGGGTGGGGGTGGGGGCACTTTTATCGTCTGTGGGGGTGCTACGATTACCGATTTTGGGTGGTTAAATTAGCTGGCGCAGGTTAAGCTTTTCCACCCTTCGCCCTACGTCTCTCCATCGCCGAAGAAGCCGACGTCCCCACACGAAGCTACTAGGAACAGAGGCTATAATGTGCATCATGGTTTCAGAACGCTCGTATGTGGACAGCAATCTATAACATTACGAGAAGGCGGAGATCTAGCATGCGATAACCCGTTATACCATTGTCTAAGACGCCTCCTTAGCCATGATATGAAGGCAATGCGGGTCGCTATCTGCGGAGTTCGCTCGTGGGTTGACTGTAAACTGGGGCAGTATGTGACGGGCGGGACGAAAGGAAAAGTCAAGTTACTGCGACCTTGCCATGTCCAAGAGCAGATGTATACTTTTGACGAGGTAAAATCACTGTGCAGTTTGGGACGCTGAGATGCCAGATGCTTTCACACTTGCCGAAGTGGATGGAAAGAAACCTCGTCCGCGGGTTTTTGTTAATCTACTGTAGTGTGTTAGCCATCTCAGGTAGGTATGGTCCATGCGGCGATGCCTCGATGAAACGGTGAAACAATAGCCTCAAGGTGGGCCACTAAACGGGGACCGGGGTCGGGCTCCAGCCACTGACGTAATATGTGATTGGTATCTTAAAGCGCAGCGTAGACGGACTGCATCAGGAAGACTCACAAACCTATGTATCCAATATATCGACCTCATATTAACAATATTGTCGCTTAGGTGAAGCCTGACGGGCGATAGATTAATGGCGAGTTTATGTTCCGACTTGTAACATAGCCCCGGCGTTGAGATCTCCCGCGATGGGGAAGACCATTGTTGCGAAAACAGTGAACACTAGGTACGATAGAACACCCATTCCACATATATAGGTAGGTATAATACCCCTAAGCACAGCCGCGTACTACCTTACGTATGCACCTACGATGTACTTTTCTGCGCGGAGCTTGCCGGGAGCGGTGGGGACACCTACGGGGCTACCTACCGGCGTGTCCACAAGGTTTGCAGGCATTATGTACAAGTACTGGTAGCGCTACCGTGCCCATGAGGTGACCTACTCCACGCTAACAGGCTGCCCATTATTATGATCGCCTTCCAGCTTAAGCCTAGCCTATGCGCCAGCTGAGCTGCCCAGGATGACCATCGCGGAGAATTCCATATCTGCGATCTGTCAGACCTGGAGTGCCGAAAAATGTGACGCCCCACACTATCGCGAGACCCTGTTAGGTCCCATAAGCTCATTAATATTGGTTCTATAAACCGTGTCGCCCTACTCGTAAATTTCTATGCCCTGCAACTAGGTAGTTACCTGCTTTATATTCATTAGGCAACCCCCCGATTGACGCCGGGTCCTATTTTGCATGTTTCCTCGTCCTCGCCCGAAACGGGCTGGTTGAAGATTATGCAGTCTTCTCGCTGCGCCAGCGGTTTCGTTCCTGCATTGGTATGACAAGCAAGTCGCGTTCCGTACCTTGCACTGATCTTCAACATATATTGTTGGCGAGTTTGCTCTGCCCTTTACCGGACGTCCCCCAATCCTCGTAACCGAACATACTTATATCGGAGTGCTAATTTCTACCGCGCGTAACCGTTTTCTGCCTCCCTGCCGGATCTTGGGATTTACCGTGCAGCAGTGCCTCCTAGTCTTTAAATCTTAGAGCTCATATATCGCGAAGCCAGTCAAATGCCGGAATAAACCGAAGAGAACGTTGTTAACGCGATATTTGACATTACGGATAATGGTGTCTCCCTCCGCAAAGCCGCTCAGTAGCATGGTATACCGCGCGCAACAGTCTCAAGCCACAAGAATGGCTCCTATGCTTCAGAGGTTGGAGGCCCAAAACCACTACTTGCTGCTTAAGGGTCTCAAGGGAAAATCGAACCCGATCTGGGTGGCACTCACGACCCAAGCATAATAGCAAATGTTTGCTCGCAGGCGTTTTCAGCGAGCCAGTGGCCTTAAGTCGAACTGAGATGGAAATGGGCCTAGGAGAGCAAGATATTTACGTGGCATTGAAGTATTCCGGCAAGGCCAGGTCTCTCTATGACTTGAAACTGGGTGGTCCTTGAGCGGGGATACCCTGAGGACTGGTCTTGAGAACAACCTAACTATATGAAGGGGTTTTTGTCGTCTAGCAGGGGTGCGTTAGCACCCCATATACTGAAGAATCCCTCTGATCGGAACAATATATATTCCGTGGCTAGATCACCTTAAAGTGCAATGCGCGTTTAGGGCACCTGCAACTAGTCATCAATACAACAACTGATGTCCCTTATATCTGACAATTAAAAGTCTCATTCGCTCAACCCGGGCATATATCAATTAATCAGCTATTGTTAAGACGATATAAGCTGTATGTCGGTTGCAATCAGGTAAATACGCTTATTACAATAATGGCGACCGTACCGTCGGCGTCCTCCGTCATCTACAAGGGACCCAAAAACTGGGATCGATTTAAAGGCGAATTCCAAACTAGAATTTACGCATTTGATATTTGGGATTATATCGATCCTAATCAAAACCTTTCGTGGCCTGTTAAACCTACGGAACCCGATATAGCCTCTTATCCCAAAAAAAAGAATTCGCCATACGACGCGAACTAATACCCTATCCTTATCTGTATCTACATCCTCTGGAGGAATTACCGAAAAAATCGATCCGGCGGAATACCTAACGAATACCCTTAAAATCACGACCGAAGGTAAATAAGCTTGCAATAAGAACTTTACGGCGTACACTTATAAAAATCGGAAGCACGACGCTGTTAGGACCTAGCACGCCAGAGGCTTAGAAAACCGGTCGGGACAAGACTCAGGCAAAGCTCCGACCGTAGGGTCACGTGACGCAGTTAGTCGAACTTGGTCGACTCGACCACGATCGACCACGATCGACCACGGTCGACCACTGGTCGAATAAGAGTCGTTCGACCAACATATCAGTATTAGGATATATACGCTCGTTAGATTTCATAGTTCGATAGCGATAGCTTGTACTACAACTTCGTTACCTAAGATACCCTTGGTATTACGAGACGTTATAAAGTTATTTTTGTTACTTATTGCTTAGTTTCCTATAGTACTTCTGCTAACATAAATCCGTACGTTTAGGTTTAATAGTTGGTTAACTAACCTAACCGTTATACGTTGCAAGTTTTTGTTTAGTAGTTTCCATTAGATTTTGAGCAGTATTTAATACTGTTAGGATATTGACTAGTAATTCGGAAACCCTTATCCAGTAACTTTAAGCACGTATTCGAGACCTGGAAGAAGACCTTTAACGGCTTGCCGATTAGATGGCAGGAGCGCCTTTAACGACTACTGTCACCAAGATGAAGCCCAAGAAACCAGAACCCTATAGCGGAAAAGGAAATCCATAGATTTTCCTTACTTAAACACGCGTTTACTTACGCTTTTTGAATATTGATAATATCCCGGATCGAATCCTTGCCGTAGGAGCATGCCTTATTGGAGAAGCAGTAGATTAGTTTAAATTTATTATGAGAGATTACCTGGAAAATGCCGAGGATGATAGAGAGAATTTAACGAACGATATTTTTTTTTTTTGTACAGCAATTTTAAAGATTAATTTCGTTCCAATTTTAGGAATTTTGATCAAGAACGGTTTGCAGCTTAGAAGATTTTTAATTTGAAGCAGAAAGGGCTTATATTTAAATATGCAGTTATTTTCAAAACTCTAGTTACTAAGGCCGGATGGGGAGATAAGAAAGAAGAAGTTTTAATCGATATATTTTATAATTGATTTAAGGACGACATTAAGGACAATATGGTCCGGATCGAACGACTTATTATTTTAGATCGATATATTGCAAAGGCTATTAAGATCGACAATCGACAGTTTAAACAACGACAAAAACGACGAGGACGATATACTCCAAAAACGAGCATTTAAAATAATAATAAACCTCGATAATTAGCAAATATTAGTACTCTAAGAAAGAATAATACCTCGTACGGAACAGAACTAGGATTTATAGAGATTAAAGCTATCCAGTAGCAGAGTTTACGCCAAATCAAATGCTAGAACTGCGGTAAGATAGGCCATAAAGCACCCTAATGTAGGGCACCTAAAAAACTTCGACAAGAGAAGCCATAAACCCCAGTACCTACAGGACAGTCCCAAAATTACCAGGAGGGGAGGACCCTCGCCATGATTCGACGAGGAAGAAATTTTCTTTGATCTTCGTATAAAGAATCCCAGTACGTTTAATAAAAAGCTAAAAAATTATCTTAAACCGGAATATGGTTATACCTTAAACGATAATAGGCAGCCTAGAGAGTAGGATTTATAGGACAAAAAATTACTTTTACAGAAGTAATAGAAAAAATAAGTACGACGAATAACCTAAATAATTAAAGAATGGCTATAGGAATAATAAGAATAGATTAAGCTCCTAAAAAAGGTTCTAGCAGTAATAGGGGATAACGACGACCTTATTATTTTGACAATACGAAATAGGATATACTGGTGCACCGCTATAATAAACAGCGGAGCTTTAAGAGGTAATTATATTATACCGGAAGTAATTAACCGATTTAGATTATTATAGAGATATAAGAAGGACTTTTATATCACAAACACCGCCGAAGGTTAATCATTTTTTATAACAATGAAAAAATTATACGTAGAATTAATTACTTTGATATCTTTATCCTAAAAAGAAATATAACAATTCATTTCGACATAATACCGCTAGGAAACTACGATATAATCTTAGAAAAAATATAGTTGCGCTAATATAACCCTTTAATCAACTAGGAAATTAGTGAAATGAGGTAGGGTGTTACACCTGCACACGGATTCGGCTGATTAATTAGTCCGGATCTCTCATGTATATTAAGGAGTTCTTTTCGCCATGGGTTCAACCCCAGGGCATTACTACTCATGCTGCTTTCCAACACTCAGTTATCTAAGTTTAACACTAATAATACATGCGTTCTTTATGCTTTATCTCATCAGCCCTTACCCGTATCGTGACATTCACCGAAAACCCGCACTGATCAGAACCGTATCACCCCGATCCAATTCATTAGCTAGGTAAAATTTATTTTTACAGTTTAACGAAAAATATAAAAGAAAACGGTAAAGATTTTAATATTCGATAGAAAATAACAACAAATACCGGCATAAGGATACGACAGATACCTTACCACCTACAGGAATACGATATAAAAAAGAAAATGGGCATTATAAAAGGATACAACGCATTATTACTATTATTAAAGCGAAATTACAGCAATTAAATAACGATCTATAGCAACAGCCTAAAAAATCAAAAAACCTAACCAATATATCACCATAATACCCTAAATATAAGCAACTATTTAAAAAGAAAACTCGGAATAAAACTACCGGAATATAGCGAATAAAACCGTAAAATTATCCCAACAAAGAAAGTATCTACTAAATTTTACCCCATTTATAACTTTAATAAAATAAAATTACACGTACTTAAAAAAAACTTGAAAAACCGACTTAAGAAAGAATAAATTCTACTTTCGAAATTACTAGCTAGTTACTTTATATTCTTCGTACTTAAAAAAAATAAAAAGTTACGACTAATCATGGACTATTGATAACTTAATAATATTACTGTTAAAAATCGAATACTATTACCCCTAATCAGCGAAATAAAGGATCGTTTTTATAAAGCCCAGTAATTCACTACTCTCGATCTCAAAAATAGATACAACCTAATTCGAATCAAAAGAGGCCGTAAGTGGAAAATAACATTTCGGACCAAATACGGCCTTTACGAATACCTCGTCATTTCTATAGAACTTACCAATGTACCTGTTACGTTTCAACGTATAATAAATCACGTCCTTAGGAAATACCTTAACGTTTTTATAATATGCTATCTCGACAACATTTTTATCTTTTCGAAAACTAAAACACAACACAAAGAATACGTCCACAAAATATTACAATTACTCTAATACGCTAACTTACTAATTAATATAAAAAAAAGTCAATTCTATATATAAAAAGTTAAATACCTAAGCTATATCATCAATCCTAGATATATTAAAATGGACCTTAAGAAAATCGCAGCAGTACGAGATTAAGTAACACCTATTACAATTAAGAAAATACAAACCTTCTTTAGATTCGCCACTTACTATCGAAAGTTTATCAGAAATTTTAGCCGGATAATAATACCTTTAAACAAACTTATCAGAAAAGGGGAAAAGTTTTAATAAACGCTATAAATGGAAAAGCCCTTTTAATAAATCAAAAAAGTAATTACGAATTAACGAATATTAATCACGTACGACCTTAATCGCCTAATAAAATTAAAAACCAACGCGTTAAATTATGCTTTAGACGCAATAATCGGATAACGAAATAATTAAGATATACTATACCCGGATATTTTCTTTTTCTACAAATTACAGAAATATAAATTACGTTATATTATTCCTAATATAAAGTTTATAGCTATTATTAAAACATTTTACAAATTTAAACACTTTCTTAAAAGGAATTAACATCAAATTAAGGTTTATACGAATCATAAAAATCTTACCCGGTTTACCACGACCAAAAAACTTATAACATAACAACTTCGCTACGAAGAAAAGCTAATGGAGTATAATTTTGTCATTAGTTACTGCAAAGATATAAAGAATAAAAAGGCCGACGCCCTTAATAAACGACCAAACCTTAAGGGAAAAAATAATCAAAGTTAGCTACGTAATTTTTGACATTATAGAAAAATAGTTACGTTTACGGCAAATAACAGTAATATAAATAACACCATCAAGCATACATTAAAAAATCAAAACATATAATAATAACCTACTCGACGAAAAAAAAACCGACAAAATACAGGTCCCAACAAAATATCAAAATGACCTGGTACGAGATATATACGAACATCAATTACATGCACATTCAAAAATCTACAAAACCCTAAAACGTCTTCAGCGCATATACTATTTCCTTAAAATAAAAAGTATAGTATAAAAAATCTTATGAAAATACAATATTTGCGCCAAAACAAAAACACGACGATATAAGCCATACGGAAAGCTACAGCTACTACTAGTCGCAAAGCGACCATAGAATTTTATTACGGTAGATTTTATCACTAAACTTCCTTATCAGAAAACCCAGTTATAAGTTTATATTACGATAACATTTTCGTAATTATTAGTTAATTTATAAAACTTTCTTATTTTCTACCCTACAACGAAAATACGAACGTCAAAAAAATAACGTGCATCTTTTTCAGGAATATTTTCAACGTATACGGGCTACCACACGAAATCATTTCAGATAAACGTACTACGTCTACCTCCAAATTTTAGCAAAATCTAATAACGCAAATTAACCTAAACTATAAGTTATCTAATACATTCTAACCTCAAATAGACGGATAAATAAAACGATAAAACTAAACATTAAAAATATACCTACGATATTACATTAATTACGAACAAAATAACTAAGTTAAAAACTTACTAATAGCTTAGATAACTTATAATATTAATTATCACGAATTTATCAAAATAACCCCATTTACAACTAACTTTAGATTCACTTTAAAAGTTTACAAAGAAATATAAAAAGGAGGCCCGCTTAACGTTAAAACTATCATTACGTTAAATCAGCTTAAATAATTATACCAAAAGATAAAAACAAAACTCGAATTCGTACGCAATCAAATAAAAAATTATTACAACCGAAAACGATTAAAAAACTAACCTTTTCGAAAGGGGAGATAGTTTATCTAGCTATTAAAAACATCCAGACAAAACGCCCAAGTCAGAAGCTTAACTTTAAGTATATTGGTCCCTATAAAATCGTCAAGAAAATCTTGGAAAATAACTACTAATTAAAACTGCGACCCAAAATCAAACTCCACTCAGTTTTTTATATATCTTTGCTCGAGTTAACAGCGGACACCATCAAAATATACACCAAACAAAACGACGTAGAGGTAAAAGATGAATAAATATATAAGGCAGAAAAAATTCTCGACACCAAGAAAGTCGACGGACTTACCTAGTATTTAGTCAAATAAAAAAGTTACCCTGAATCCGAAAATACCTAAGAACCCGCAAAAAATCTTATGAATACCTAGCGCCTATTAAAGAATTTTCACTAATAGCGCTAAGGTCGCTAGGATTAAAAGTGCTCCAGTTAACGTCGTTTAAAAACGACCAGGCTGTTCCCATAACCGAGGACCAGTCAGTTAGGTTAGGAGAAGGAGGCGTCGGTGATGTGTCTTCTCGTTCCTACCGCTTTTGCTTCTCGAGCTCGTCTAAGTTCTCGACCCCGCGCCGGATTATTTCAGACGCCTCCTTACGAAGCGCCTTTTCTTAACGACGGAGGCGTTACAAACGGGATAAGGCCTCCAGAAAGGAAGTTTTTGCTTCCTCCTTTTCTTTCTCCATTTTGTCTTTTTCACGCGATACGCGCGCCATTGAGAAGGTCAGCAGTAAGGAAAAAAATGAGCAGTATGAGGAAGACGTACTGGCCTGGGAGTCCACTTCGCCGAAATCGTAATGCGAGTATTTTTTATTAATACAAAACCTATAACGAGCTTTACCTTTAGCAACGATACAATTAGAACGGTTAGCACGAAAACAGGCAGAACAACGAGGTATGTCTATACTAAAACTGTTAATAAAAGAAAATAAAGGCTGGTAACGGTTAGGGCTAGCATTATGCTTTTTAAGTTTAGTAGGACGGCCAGATATAGTGAAAATGATATGCAAAGAAAAAATTACTTACCTAAGAAACAAGTCAACAAATTTTTAGAGACAAAAATCCTCGGAGAGAGGAGATCGTGTTAGAACCTAGCACGTTAAAGGCTTGGAAAACGATCGGGATAAGACTTAGACAAAGCTCCGACCGTAGGGTCACGTGACGTAGTTGGTCGAACAAAAGTCGTTCGACCAACATATCAATATTAGAATATATACGCTCGTTAGATTCTATAATTTGATAGCGACAGCTTACAATACAACTTCGTTACCTAAGACACACCCTTAGTATTACGAGACGTAACTAAGTTATCCTTGTTACTTATTACTCAGTTTCCCACAGTACTTCTGCTAAGATAATCCCGTACGTTTAGGTTTAATAGTTGGTTAACTAACCTAGCCGTCATAGACGCCTTCTGTAAAAACATTAATAACCTTACGAAATAAGTCTAAAAACCGGTACCTTTAGCGATTTAAAAAACGAGCTTCCTCCCGGGAAAAAACCTACGAAAGTGGTACGCCAGCCTGGGCGAATCCGGCAAAGTATACGACAGCAGGCTCCTAATTAACACCTAACGGAAATACCGCGAACGGCTAAAGCAAACATCGAAGTCAGTAAAAAAGTTAAATAAATAAATCATAAAGTGGCAAAAGATTATGGCTTAAAAATAACAACACGGTATTTCGGAGACGAAAACAACGATTGTATAAGTTAACGACCTATATACAATATTAGCTCCTATTATAAAAACCTAGACAACTACTTTCTAAATAGTAAAAAAGGTCGAAATCGACAATAGCACGATTAGCTATTAGGAAATAACGGCGACCTTACTAGATTACTGGATTATAACGAATCCACAGCAATCGTTAAAAAACGTTAAGGCAGCGTTTTCAACGCTCCACGGGATACCAGCAAACCCCTCTAATCAGGACGAGCCTAATTAGAAAAATCCCAGGAATACTAACCCTCACCCACGGAGCAGGACCCCAGGGCGAGCCTTGAAACGAGGCAGTCGTAAAGGTTCTTATACGAACCAAAACGTTAACATTAATAAACGAAAACGTCAGAAATCGAATACACAAAACACTCGGTGCAAAACGTACTTAAGTACTTAATACATTCTCCCTCGATACTTTTAAGCATTTTCTAATAACGCTCCAGCGGACTTCCGCTTTAACCAGGCCATGGTAGTACTGGTTAAAGAAGGAGTCTTCGCCGATCAGTCTCTAAAGCAAAAAATCGACCGACTATTAAAAATTATGGAAAAACCTACTACATAAAAGATAAATTAAGACTTAAAAGGGGTGCGACGAATACTGGCGTATTTCCTATTTATTAATTAACGCAGCGCCATAAGTACCTTATCTTACCTCTTAAGAAATTTAGCCATTTTAGACTTAGAATTTATAATATATATCTTTAACTTAATTAGCAAGTTGTTAAATTTTAAACCTATCGTACAAGGCGATAGGGTATACGCAAGTAATAACTTCATCCCGATTAAGAGGTACGGAAAGGTTAATGTAATTTTTCGGAGCCTTAACGGTACGAAAACGTTGCGTTTGTACGATATGGCCTATTACGAAAACTTCGCGTGCAATTTGGTATCACTCCGGCAGCTCCGAAAAAAAAGTACTAATAAAATAACAAAGGAATTAATAATTACATTCTGTGAGCAGTTGAGGTGGTTTTCTGAAAGGGCTTGGTTGTGGCCCGAGGATTGCAGGAACAAAGCGGTGGCAGTTATATCTAGCTGCCCTCCCCTCAGTTGCAGATGAGTAGTTAAACTAGGAATCAAGATATCCAAGCCCACAGATCAGGTGCAACACATCTGCCGACACATTCTAAATATATATAATTATATAGCTACTACGTTAATAAAAAAATTTAATTAATTCGTTAGCGAAAATATTAACGTAATAACACTTTATATAATATTGGTCACTTACAGACGAAACGTTAACTTATAGATAACAAGATTACTACGAACCGGCAACGGTACAATATAGCACCTAAAATTAAAACACCTAGGTCCCGAAAAAATCGCTTAATTACAATTCTATACAAAGAAATCCGCTTAAAAGGTGCTATAATAATCGAATACTAAGTATGTAATAAGGCGAAAGCTAAAGGGCAAATATGCCGCGAACCGAAAAACGGAGCACCTCGATTAGGATAAAGAATCGCCGTCGACTTTATAAACTTAAAAAAGAACCCTAAAAGATATAAATACGTTATATTTACTACTAATAGATACTTCAGCTTTATATGGGATATTTACCTTAAAAATCGAAAGCAGGATATATTAATTACACCGTTTTACTATTCTTTAAGAAGTTTAAAGAATTAAAATAAAATTCTTCCATAGGTAATTAAGTACGATAACGAAATCTTAAAGAATTATCAATTTCGAAATATGCTTTAAGCGTTTCCTTTTAGTATTAAAGTTAAATATTTAATACCGTATATGTAGGTTTAAAACGGAGGTATAAAACTTTTAAATAATATAATGAAGGAAATGTCGGCAGTTAGTACTTTGAGGTGCTCACGGCTGGTGGGCTAGGTTGCAGAATGCAACCTAGGACACCCTTTGTCTGGAAGAAGCTCTTTAAGCATGGATTTGAGTATGTAATAGGAGCTTGGCCCAGACGGTTTTAGTTTAGATTAAACATCAACACACACTTTACGCCAGGCTACTGCATTTGATCACTGTGACTGCTGACAGAAGAAGGCGATTACGGTACGGAATGGCGTTAAGTTATTTTCGTTTCTAATTAAATATATCTTTAAAACGGTAATATATCTATATAACCGTATTTTTAAATACGTATTTTATTTAGCAAAGTTTATACGAAATTTATTACATTTACCTGGCGTATAATAATAAGCTTGCAATATTTAATCGAAAGTTTTAATAAGCTTATTTACAAGTATATAGTTATATGGCCTACGTTATAATAATTACCGCTATGAAAAAAAGTAAAGATTTTAAAAGTTAAATCTTAAAACGTAAATTGGTTATTTTGTCGGTTACCAATTTATAAATATTTAAAAAATTTAGAACTTATTAACTAATAAGGTTATAGTTAGCCGAAACGTATAATTTAACGAAAAAGCTATTTTTTAAATACTATTAAAAATATAAAAAATAACTTTTTATATGTTATAAAAAAGTTATCGAAATTATTCGGATAAGTAAAAATACCTAATTAAAATAATAACTATTTAATTTATATATAAAAACAGAATGAAAATTTAAGCGGAATAATTTCATTACCGGTTGAACATAGAAAATAGTTTCAAAAAAATATTAATATGGGATACGTACGGAATAAAGAAAAATAAACCTATTTATAAGGGATTAATTATTTTTATAGAACCATTCTGTTCGAATTATTTCCGTCTCTTAGATCATTTTTTTTACCAGCGTTTACCTTAATAACAATTATAATTATTACGCCGACGGAAATAATAAACGTAATCCTAAATTTTTATTATATTATTTAACCTAAAGTAATAATAGAAAACGAAAGCGCCTTACGGGTCGTAAACGTAGGCTCACCGTATGTTCCGTATTATAAGGGTATTATTAAAAGCGATTATAAAATATAACAAATCATATTTAACGTAAAACGATTAACATATTTTATAATTACATTTGATAACAGGCCGGTAAGCTGCGGAAATTTAAGGAAGTTAATTACTAGAACTACGCGTTATTTTAATCGGAAAGTAATAATATTTTAATATATAAGAAAGTAATTAAATCGTTAACCGAATATATAGGCGTGATTTACCGCTACCGCCGTAAAAATAATAAAAATTAAATATATACCGGTTTAGGAAGATGTTTCGTAAAGTTAAAAAGATTTATTTGCAAAATTATAAAGAAATGCGATTTTAAGAGGCCGTTAATTAGTTTTATGCTAAAAGGAAATAAGTTTTAAGATATATGTAGGTGTACGTTTATAAATTTAATAAATATCGTTAGTTCTAAAAATACAAAACCCGTTTCGTCATATAAAGTAATTAATAACTTAAAAACGTTTATAGTAATATATATGTAATTATTCTTGCTCGAAAATCGTTTCGAATTTAAATCGTAATTATGGTTAGGTTTAATTTAAAGTTTAAGTAATATAACGTTGTAAACGCTTTTATAAACGCTAACTTACTCTATGAAATGTATATAAAAACGCCTTTAAAATATCCGCAACGTGGTAAAACTTTGCTAATTAAAAAGGTATTATATAAAGTAAAGGAGTTATTTATATTATAACAAAAGGATTTTACTAAAATATTTAAAAGTTAAAGCTTAACCCCGTTTCTTACGAACCTTATTGTTTTATTTATTAAAAAATACTTATTCGTTTAAAAAAACGATATTATTATAGCAGATCGTAAAAAAAACCAAAGTTTTCGTCGAACAGTTAATTTAATAAATACGGGAACGGTATACCATTATAAGGGGTAAGGACCTATAATAATTCCTTAATATTAAAGTAATTAAAAACAAATCTAATAGGAAAATCTGGTTATTCTAATCCGATTTTATAAATAAGCTGGCTAATGTAGTACTTAAAGAAATGTGCATAACCTTTTAAGTACCTTAATAATAGGTATTAAATTACTGCCAAATTTTACTCTAGCTTATTTAGATTTTATTAATAAGTACCAAAAAAAAATTCGGTTGTATTTTTTTATGGTAGTTAATACGCGACCCGATATATTTTTTACGGTATTCCGATTTGCTCGATTTAATTTAAACCTCAACGACGTATATCGTAAAGCTGCCAGCCGAATGATATTATACCTAATCCGAACTAAAACGTTAACATTATAATTTGAGTGTAAAGATTTATTAAATACCTAGAATAACGCCTTTTTCACAGATAATACGGTTAATTGAAAAAGTTCCAAAGCTTATATTATAAGCTTATTCGAGAAAGTAATAAGGTAGCGGGTAAAAAAATAAAATATAATAATTACTTTCAGAACAAAAGCGAAGTTGTTAGTTCCTACGTAAATTATAAAAAAAGCTTTATTTAGTTTTCGACTAATTAAAAAAATAGAAATTATTTTAAATGTAAAACCGTTCAATATATAATATGATAATTAATAAACCATGCGGTTAATTAAAGCCGATATCGCCCTGTTAATAACAAAACTGCGGTATGTAGATAGATATAATTATTAATTACGAAAAGCCGTAAAAGAAAGATTTAATTAAAAATGGATTATACGCTTATAAACGAAATGCTAGCTGGAGAACTAATTAAAGCCTTATTACGCGAGTTTTTTAGATATTTTAAGAAATGGCTAAGATTAATAGATATTACTAAAGCTTTCGATTAACGAAAAAACGATTTACGAATAATTTTAAAGGAGGAATTAGTTGATTAGAAAGATTTAATCCCCGGAATAAAGGTAGAATAAAAAGCTATAGCTTTAAGAATTGCAACGATTAACGCCGCGAATGCTTTAAGGTGTTAAGGGGGTATGTCGGCTAGTAGGGGTGCGTAGCACTTTGTATACTAAAGAATCTTTTTAATCGGAATAATATATATTCCGTGGCTAGATTATTTTAAAGTGCAGTAGACGTTTAGGGCATTTGCAACTAGTTATTAATATAAGAACAACTGATGTCCCTTATATCTGATAGTTTTCTTTTCGGAATTATGTTTTTGAGCTGCCTTATTTAGGCTATATTATATTGTTCCTAGTTACCTTAGTAGGGGACCCTAAATGCGTGCACCCGCCTGATATACCTAGCTTTGTTTATGATTTGCACCGTTTTCAATTGATACTAGCATTTCAATATATTTGTTAATTTTTACTATTACATAAGTTACGACGCACTATAACAATATATAAAAGCCCTTATCAGGGCGTACCGTACCCCGGTCGTAGTAGGCGTAACATTTAATATATACCCTATTGCGAAGGTTTGTTCCGTTACGTTTTATAAGTTAATACCCATAAGCGAACGTAAAGTAATTTAAAAAAGCTATCAACTTATTAATAGTATCGTAAAACTCGCTCACATCTGGACCGCCTTCTGGCGGTAGAAAAATGTGCACCATATTATATTAATTAATAAGAACATATAGTCTAAGAAGGAAACTTATAGGCGCGGCAGTATAGTAGTAATATTATTATTGTTGCAGTACGCCAGGTTGTAGATAAGAGTAACAAGAAATGGAATGTGCTGATTAAGAAAATCTGTTAACAATCGCACCTAAAAAGTTCGCTTTAGGTATGTGGGCAATAAGATGAGGCTCATACAGGTTACCAGGAAGTTGGCAGCTGTTAACTGATTTAGAAAAAATAAAATATAGCCCGAATAGAGCAGCTCATATTTTTAGACTTTTGTGAGACCCCGGCATCACACTCTAAAGCATATAACTGAACAAAGTGTATTAATAGGTTGCTTTAATTTTTAAAAGATCCTAGATAAAAGCAAGAGTAGCAAAGTCTCTTTAAATACCAAAATACTCGGAAGCGAAACTCAAGCTTACTAAAATTCATTTCCGTTTCTAGAGCTGAGCTGGTGCTGAGCCTGGGGCTGATGTCGGCTAGCAGGGGTGCGTTAGCACCCAATATACTGAAGAATCCATCTGATCGGAACATATATATTCCGGGACTAGATTACCTTAAAGTGCAGTGCGCGTTTTAGAGCAGCTGCAACTAGTCACTGAAGAAATTAACAACTGATGTCCCTTATATCTGACAACTAAAAGTCTCATTCGCTTAATTTGGGCATATATTAACTGATTAGATACTTTTGAGACAATATAAGCTATATATCAGTTATAATTACCTAGATACGCTAATAACGAAGATGGCTACCGTACTGTCGACGTCCTTCTTTATTTATATGGGACTTAAGGATTCGGATCGTTTTAAAGACGAATTCCAGTTTAAACTTACGTACTTAATATTTAAGATTATATTAATCCTGAATAGAGTTTTTCGTGACTTATTAAACTTACGAAACCCGATATAACTTTTTATCTAAAAAGAAAAATTCGTTATACGACGCGAATTAATACCTTATCCTTATTTACATTTACATTTTCCGGAGGAATTACCGAAGAGATCGATCCGATAGAATATTTAACGAATACCCTTAAGATAATATCCGAAGGCAGATAAGCCTATAATTAGAACTTTACGGCATATATTTATAAAAATCGGAAGTACGATACCTTCTGTAAGAGTATTAACAACCTTACGAAATAGGTTTTAGAATTTATATTTTAGCGATTAAACAGATAAGTCTTTCTTTAATAAAAAATTTACGGGAGTAGTACGTTTACCTAGCCGAATCCGGCAAGGTATATAATAATAGGCTTTTGATTAATACTTAACGGAAGTATCGTAAACGGTTAAAGTAAATTTCGAAATTAATAAAAAGGTTAAATGATTAGATTATAAAACGGCAAAACATTATGGCTTAGAGATAGCAATATAGTGTTTTAAAGACGAAAATAACGATTGTATAAGTTAATAATTTATGTACAATACTGGCTCCTATTATTGGGACTTGGATAATTTTTTTTAAATGGTTAAGAAGGCCGACATCGATGACGGTACAATTAGTTATTAGGAAGTACGGTTAGCCGTTTACATTATTCAGTTATGAAGAATCTATAACAATTATTAAGAAATATTAAAATAGCGTTTTTAACATTTTACGGGATACCTACAAACCTCTCTAATTAGGATAATCCTAATTAAGAAAAAGTTAAGGATATTAATAATTAGCCACGTAGTAGGACTTTTAGAAAAGGGTCGAAACGAGGTAATTGTAGAGGTTTATATTCGGACCGAAGCACTAGTAAGCGAAAGCGTAACGAATTAGACTTATAAAGCATATGTTGTAAAACGTGCTTAAACCTTTACTACAGGTTATCTTAATGCTTTTATATATTTTTTAATAAGGCCTTAGAAGACATCCGAGGTAATGAAGGTTTAAGATAATTTATCCAAGACTATATCGATATTGATTAGGTTTGAAAAGAAGAGATTAACCATTTGTCGAAATTTATAAAGGAATTTATCCTATAAAAGATAGATTGTCTTTTAGAAAGGGTAAGATAAGTATTAATGTATTTCTTAATTACTAATTAACATAACGCTATAAATATTTCCTTTTACCCTTTAAGAAATTTATCTATTTTAAACTTAAGGTTTACGATATATATTTTTAACCTGATTAGCAAGTTTTTAAATTTTAAACCAACCGTATAAGGCAACGGGATGTACGTAGGTAATAGCTTCGTCCCGATTAATGGGTACAAAAAAGTTAATATTTTTCTTGAAGCTCTAATGGAACGAGAGCGTTACGTTTATACGACGTAGTGTTACAGCGCTTGACGTCTCTGGGTCTGGGTAAAATATCTTGTTGTTGCACGAAGAAGAAAAGAAGAAAACTATTTAAAAGGTACGAAGTGCCTCCGTATATATAGCGTTACGTTAGTTAAGCGGAGCCGTAGTTTGGTGCGGTAATAGTAACCTCCCTTGTTTAAGGTAGTTGTCCTTAATTGCTTAAAATGAAAAAACATAAATGCCTTTTTCGGATTCGAACTTTAACTGGTTGGTAGTACGTTCAGTATTCGTAATGCGCCGGTGTCGTGGTAGGGCGTGTGCGAAATATAGCCGAAATGGGGCCGCGGTAATGGCGGGGCGGCGGGGTTGCTGTAAAAAAAATGCATAATACCAGTTTCGGTACGGAAGTGGTGATATCGTTGTGCGGGATAATTTTAGCTTAATTGGATTCTGCCACGTCTTCGTTTTTACCGTTTTCGCGATATAAATAATAGGTAATTTTTTTTATATTTTTTTTTAAATACGTCGCATTATTTTTATTATAATACCGTTTTACTTATTATGCGTTCGTTTTTTATTATTATTTTACGTTTTTAAATTTTGTTTAACGATTTTTTTTATTACCATTACGATATTTTTTTTATTCGTACGTTATTTACGTCGCGTTTATTCGCGTTAAACGGTTTTATACGATTTGTTTCCGTAATATTATTTTTAATGATGATCTTGATATTAACGATTTGCTGGTATTCCGTTACCTTTTCGTTTTTTCTGCGACAGTGAAGTCTATTTTTTGTTTTACGCGTCGAAAGGTTTATTAATTGGTAAGTTATATACGTCGTGGTGCTAAGGTTACGTCGTTGCGGTATTGTTATTTCATTAATTTTTCGACGCGTATCCGGCAGAAAGCATGTAAGGTAATTTCTTAAACTTGGAGGTTTTATTTAAATGGGTTAGGTATTATTTCAGCGTAAAACGTGGCGCCGACGGTGTTATTATTTTGAACGTTAACGGCGATCCGATTTACGAGCACGCGAAAGATTTCTGCGAGCACATTTATAAAGCGGTATTTTGTTTTTATACCGTTTTCGAAGCGGTTGAAAAAAATTACTGTACCGTTTTTGGTACGACGCGTACGAAAAAAAAGGTTAATTTTAACTTTTAAGTTATAATTACGCCTTTAACGTTATTTATAAAAAAGTTAAGTTAATTCCCTTACATAAGACGTTATTTATCGGGCCTTAGTATAGGTTTATTATTTTTGTCCCGCGGGTAACGTCGTAAGTATATCGATACGTTAATATTACGATGATGCGGTATTAATTTTGCGGTAATAAAACGATACCCGGATTACCCTTTAAAAAGCGGAAATCGAATGCCGTTTAATTGCCGGTGATAAGGGGTACCAGCTGTAAACGTTAGCTAAACGCGTTTTTTGTAACGAGATAAATATTGCGATTTTTACTATTTTGCGTACCGCTTAGGCGGCCGTTGATATTATGACGTTCTTCTTAACTTTTGACGAACTTTTACTACTGTATCATTATTATAACGTTATATTCCCTTCTTAGGGTTAAGTTTATTATTATTATATAGTTATCATAATAACTCGTTATTATTTGGCTGCTTATTTTAATAATTTAGTTATTTATAGCGTTTTAAAATATGTTTTTTTTTTATTCTTTTTAAAATTTTAGTATAATATGGTTATTATTATAATACCGCTGCGGCGGCGGCTTAATAAATTTTTTCGTCTTTTCTCTATCCGTTTCGCGTTATTTTTCGTTAATATTGAATTGGGGTTAGTGTTAGGCGGCTAGGCTACAGGGTGCACAGACGTGTCGTCGAAGGTTCTAGCATCTCCAAGTAGGTCGGCGATGGTCTATAAAATGCTAACCTGACCACCTTTGTATGTAGCTTCACACACACCACAGGCGAACGCCCGACATTTTCCTCCCTAAGCTCCTGATCAAGATGCTCTGCATACACACCTAGGAAGTGAACCCCGTCCCAATTTAATATTTTAATAGTATCTGGAATTAATTAGGTGGCCCACGTTTGTTAAGTTTATTTTTATAAAATTTAATTATATTTAAATCGCACCTCCGGAAATTGGCAGCCGGTTATTAAATAGGTCGGTACGGGTAAGGCTATTTAACTTTATATTAAAAATTATACCTGGTATTTTTAAAATTAATTTTTTTTTCAATTGCTATTCGGCCCTTTTTAAGCTGTTCTTGTTTATAATAATAACGCCTTTTATACGTATATTTTCTTCCCAGTTTATTATATCCTATTTTGGGAAATTTTACTGGTAATATTAAATTAAAAAGGTATAAAAAATTGGGAATAATTTGTATTAAGCCAGTAGCTTTACGGTTACGGCATGAAAATGTATATTCGCAATAACGAAAAAACTTATTTATTTCTCCTTAAGTTTATCATTAAACTTATCCGATTTTATATATTTTGTATTAACTTATACACGTTTTTTTTTACGAACGTACCGGCGTCGGTATGGTATCGGTTGGTCTGTTCGGTGTAGCGGTTTTACGTTTTTGCTTTTAACGTTTTAACCGGTTTACGTAGTTTGTTGCTTTAGTATATCTTTTCTACTGCGTAAGCGTTTTGGAGGTTATAAACGGGCGTGATAGTTCCCTATTTATAGTAAGATAGAAGTTATAATTATCGAAAAACGGCGAACCATTAATAATTTCAGGTATATAATTATTGTTAACCAATTTGATTAGGGGAAATTAGTTTATTTAATCGTGTTAATAAAACGAATAATAATTTCAGGGGTATTATTTTATTATTATATTAATAACTTCCATTTGGCCGTTAGTTTATAGGTAATCCGTAGTTAAAGAACGGAGCGTAACGTTAAGGTGATGATTTAACCTTTTCCAAAAGGTTAAAATAAATTACGTACTGTAGTTTGATATAACCGTAATTAAGGTATCGTATAAGCGGTATACGTTAAAAAGGAAAACGTTAGCGAGGGTAGTTGCCGATATATCCGTAACGGCGGCGAAATAGCGAATTTTAGTAAGTTTATCGATTATTACAAAAACCTATTTATACGTACATTTTAGTTTTTCATAAAGGGGGAGGAGATTGACGTAATTTACGGATATGTCGCTTTAAAGGCGAAACGGGACGGATAAAAGGTCGAAAAATCCAGTTGGCGAAATTTTAAATACTTTAATATAATTGTAAAAATGATAGGTTTATACGAATATAATTAATAATAATTCTGCCCTAATAAGTTATATATTATAAAAGAATTAAAGTACTCCGTAAGCGTTATATTATGGTTGCGGTGTAATATTTAAAGTGTTAAAATTTCGTTATTAACTATAAATAGTTTATGCCTAATATAAATACGCTTTTATATTGCTTTCAAATCGGTTTTCGCGGCCTTAAGCTTTTTACAAATATTTTATTTAAATCGTTTATAAGTTAGGTTCGTTAACGCGGTTAAAATATCGTTAATTAAAGGCGATAATTTATATACGTTATTGATAAATACGTTTATCGGTTCGTTAACGTTTATAACATATGTTTTGAAAGGGCTTTCTTATTTTTTAAATGGAAGTATCGTCCTAAGGCGGTACGTTATTTTAGCGTTCGTTTAATAGTTTTGTAGTTGCGAAATATTAAAGTTTTTTATAATCCGTGATAACTTTTATAGAGTTGTTTTATTTTTTAGCAATTTTGGGCGTTATTTTTCGTAGGCTTTAACGATAACTAGTGATTTTTTATTGTAATTTCGTAATTATATTTTGTTAGGTAATGTTTAGTTAAGAAAAAAGCGATAAGTCGCAGGATATCTTGCGAATCGTATTATAAAAGCATTCTTTTAATGCCTAATCAGAAACATTAGTTTCCAAAACCGTTTTACGTTAGGGGTCGTGATACGCCAAAATTGGCGTTATGGTAAAAGTATTTTTAAGGCGCCGAAACGTTACCGTTACGTCGTCGGTTAAAAAACCGGTTTATTTCGTTTTATTTATTAAAACAGTTAAAGGTTTTATGATTCAAGAAACCGGAAAAACGTTATAACTTCCGTAATATTTTAAAAGTTTCCCACTATTAAATAACTTTTATTTTATTAAAGTTTCTATCAATACCGTTAATAAAAATAATCAGATTTAAGTTACGTATTTCGTGATATAAAAATCGTATTTACGGATATTTACCATTAGGTCCGCGTTAACGAATTAACGTATAACCTCGCGTATATAGCTTTTATGCTTTTTTTTGCTTATAATGTAAATTAAAACGTTATTAAGGTAAGCCGTAACATATTTATCCAAAAAGTTATAATAAGATATAGTTAATATAATGTTGAAATAAACTTAAAGCGTTTGTTATATAAGCAGTCACAGTGATCAAATGCAGTAGCCTAGCGCAAAATGTGTGTTGATGTTAAATCTAAACTAAAACCGTCTGGGCCAAGCTCCCATTACATACTCAAATCCATGCTCAAAGAGCTTCTTCCAGACAAAGGGTGTCCTAGATTGTATCCTGCAACCTAGTCCACCAGCCGTGAGCACCTCAAAGCACTAACTGCCGACATGTTATACTAAAATTTGCGATAAGGTATTCGAATAAACCGAATCGGGTTATTAAAGTTATTTTTTATTTATCCCCCGGGGCAATACGTAAGCGGTTAAATGCTGTAACGATATCGAATTTCGTAAATACCCGCGCTGAGTAAAAGGCGTCCAAGGTTTTACGAATTAAAGGAAGAAAGTAACGGTTTTTTACCGTAACGTTATTAAGGCCGCGGTAATCTATATAAATATAAATTCCGTTTTCCGGTTTCTTTGTAAACAAAATAAAAGTAATCGCGAAGGAGCTGTTAAGGCGGATAAACTCCTTTTTTAAGTAATTATTTATATATTTCCATATAATTAATAATTCGTATAATAATGTTACCTATTTACGGTTATATAGTAACGTTTAACTCGGAAGTAGCTTAATTTTACGGTTAAAAGGTCGGTATAGCGGTAATTCGTCAGCGTAACGAAAGATAAACGCCCGCGTAAAGTCGTAATATTTCTATAGTAACTGTTTTAGGATTTCGGTTATCGTCGTAAGTAATTTGCCGTTTAAATATTTTATATATTCTTTTCAGTAACGTAACGTAACTAAAGCGTTTTTGCGATCCAATTATAAAAAGTTCGCAGCCGTAGTGGGATAATAACAAAATTAACAGTATTATCTTAGATAAGGATATTACGAAAAACTACGGTAAATACTAGGGATACCGCTTTATCAGCGGAAAGTCCTTAAATTTATATTGCCGCGATTTCCCGTAAGGCGTCCGTAAGGGTTATAAACTTTATTAAAAATATAAAATTAACTAAAACATTTTTTATTTTACAAAACGTTAAGAAATTAATTACGCGGAATAACCGTACCTTTACCGGAGCGTTATTCACGTAATAAATAAAAGGTGGTTAAACGGGGCTAAATAAAAAATTTAAAAAAAAATAACGTAAAAGATTCGGATAATCTTTCGTAATTAATACGTATAATTCTAATTATTTAATCGATATTAAGGTTATATTTACGAAGTTAATATAAACCAAAAATAATATCGTGGCCGTTTAAAAACTATTAATATAATATAATGTTTTTTATAATAAAATTTATACTAAATTATATCGTATACTCAAAATTAATCAAATCCGCAATTATACTATCCGCTAACTAAAATTAACGAAATTAAAGAATAACGTAAAAAATTTTTATTAACAAATCTTATAAGCGAACAACTGCAATTTATTATAAACCGCCACGGTAACATATTACGATTATTAAATTATATTTAAAACGAAAAAAAAAATATGTTAGGACTTATAAAACGTATATATAAGTCGAATTCGTTATTATTTTCATAAGTTAATAAACGATTTTAATTACAACTTATTCTGAAAATTAATTTTTTTCTTATTTTACAACATTATCGTTTCGCTATTATAAAATAACCACGTTACTAACGTCGCCACGTTGTAGGCGCCAGTTGGGGTATATAAAAAATTAATATCGCCCTTTCTTATAATATATGTAAAAATTTATCTTACGTCGGCGTTACCGTTTTTTCTTACTTAATAAACCGCGAAAACCGTTTTTTTTAGTTAATACAATATCTAATTGCATAAGTTCCGGGTCCGGAACCGAAAATACGTTAAATTAACACTGCGATATTAGTGTATTAAACAGGATATTTTTCGTTATACGTTTATAAAAAGTTCGGTTTATTATGTTATTAAATAAATCCTTAAATAATTATATTTATATTTTATCGTTTTTAAGCTTTAAGTACTACGTTTACAGTACGAACATTTCCTATAACGCTTTATTAACTTTTTGCTATAAAGCGATATCGCATAAGGCGGGTAATTGCCGGTTTTAATTAGTTAACCGGATAAAATTGTTAACTAAATCGGCAAAAGCAGTTAAATCTTATTTTAAGGCCTGGAAGTCCTTATAAGCTTATGCTAATACGTTAACGGTAATATAAATCTGGTCGAGAAATAATAGCATATCGCCGACGTCGTACCAATTATACGATTACGCCCCGGTATTTAAAAATTACGTTACCACCTTATTTACTTTTTCGCGTACGCGGGAATAAATATCGCCTTAAAAGCGTTCGATAACGTACATAATGCGATCCGCTAGTAATAAGTACGCGCTTCGGTTTATAACGAATTTAAAACGTATTAAAAAAAAGCTAGTTGGTATATTTCTTTTATCGAATTATTACGTTTTTAACTTTTTTTTTAAATATCGAAAGTTTTAATCTATGTACGTATTAATTTTTTATTATAGTAACGGTAAGTTAAGTTGCTAATAAAATAAAATTAAAAAAAGGCTAGGTAATAGTAATTTATAAAACGTATAAATTTTATCGCGCGTAATTATTAAGGTTTAGTCCCGCCAAAATATCTGTAAATTTTACTAGTACGGTTTAAAAAACCGTAATTTGTTATAATAATTATTTTACGGCTGTTAAACGCTTTTTTAATTAATTATTTTCGGTTATTAACCGTTATGTTACGGTAAATTAATTTCGAAATTCGTAAATTTCGTATATTAATTATTACGCGTTTCGTAATAATTACTTTACGTCGGTAATACGCCGCCGCAAAAAAAATTATTCGTTTTTAAAATGTTAATAAATTTTTTCTAAAATAATAAAAACGTCTCATAAGATTTTTATAGGTTATTCGTTAAACTTAAGAAATTTCCCTAACAGCGTAAAATCGTATATAAGTTATATCGCAGTAATAATTAAACGGGGAAAACTTTAGAAAAATTCTTAAGAATTAATAGGTCGTAATAACAGCATTATGCTATTACCTTAAGCTTATTTAAACGTTAAGCTATTAATACCCGTAATACCTTTTGATATTAAAATATTTAAAGAAAATATAGCGAGATAACGAGGTATTAATAACGGACCTAAGGTAATACGAAAATATATCCAAAACGAAACGAAGCCTAACTGCCGTAGGAATTTATTTTTAAAAATGCAACAAACTAGCACGGCGTTAAACGTCTCTGAATTTAGGTAAAATATCTTGTTATTATACGAAGAAGAAAAGAAGGAAACTATCTAAGAGGTACGAAGTGCCTCCGTATATATAGCGTTACGTTAGCTAAACGGAGTCGCACTGTTGGTGCCGTAACACGTAGCTTATTGCGAGGATTTTTTATAGAACTTAATGTTATTCCGGCAGCTTCGAAAGAAAAAAGTACTAACAGAGTAATAAAAACATTAATAACTATATTCGAGATAAATATACTTAGGTTATTATTAGGTTAATAAACAAATTTGATTAATTCGTTATTAAAAATATTAACGTAATAATACCTTATATAACCCTAATTACTTATAGACGAAACGTTAATTCGTATATAGCGAAATTACCGCCAATTGGTAACGGCACTATATAGCACTTAAGATTAAGATATCCAGGCCCTAAAATAATCGCTTAGTTATAGTTCCATAAAATGGAAGTATGCTTAAAGGGTCTTATAATAATCGAATGCCAAATATGTAATAAGGCGAAAGCTAAAAGGCAAATATGCCGCGGGTTAAGAAAGGGGGCATTCCGATTAGGATAAAGACTCGCCGTCGACTTTACAACTTCGAAAAAAATCCTAAAGGGTATAAATACGTTATATTTATAACTAATAGGTATTTAGGTTTTATGTGAGATATTTACCTTAAAAGCCGAAAACAGGATATACTAATTATAACGTTCCGATACCTTTTAGGTGTTTTGAAGAATTAGGATAAGGTTTTCTCGTAGGTAATCGATTGCGATAACGAAACTTTAAAAAACTATTAATTTCTAGATATGTTTTAATCGTTTTTTTTTTTTTTTTTTTTAAGATTTTTATTTTGTTTTTTTTACTTATTTCCTTATTTATATAACAACGCCCGCTATACGTTATACGATTAAATCTTATACCGCAAATTCGTTTATTATTTTTAACTTATATATTTATTGTTATCGTTTTACCTAATCCGTATATTTTATTAATATTTTCGTATTTACCCCAAATTCCAACCGTACTTATTCCCGCAATATTTCGTTATAACCCATTAATATTGCTATCCGTAATACCTAATTCGTCTTTTCGCAACCTTTTTTTTCCCTTTTTCCGCCCAAACCGTAACCACCGCCGCCGCCACCGCCGTTATTTTTACCTTTACCCTTAACCCCTACCACCCCATATTATTTTTACGGTAACCCGTAACCCTAATAATAATTATAATTCGCGAACCGTACCTTTTACCGTTACGCCCGATATTTTTCATTTTTTAACATACGGTAATTTTTTATTACGTATCGGTATTTAAACCGTTAATTTTTTCGCCGTCCATACTATTACTATTTAACGTAATATACGCCATAATAATTTCTTACCTCCCATAACTAATTTTATATTACCCGTATTTTTTAATATTTCTTTTAATATTTTTTTAACCGGTTTCACCACCCTAACTCCGGGCTCCCCATTTCCATATCATCATTACCGTTATTATCGTTATCGTCGTTATTATTATCGTCGTTATTATCGTTATTATCGCCATTATAACGGTCGTAACATTCGCTGCTAATTTCTACGCAATCCCGCCCCTACCCATCCATAAATACTTTTAACGTTACTCGCCAGTAATTTACGTTCGCCATAAATTATTTTATCGTTTACCGGTTTTGCTATTTTACGTTACCCCTTTACCGGTCATATTACGCCACCTTACCGTCCATTATAATTACTAATTTTACCACCTTATTATTTTACCGCTTACCGTATTCCGTTTATTATATAAAATTTATAAATCCGTACGGTTACTTTATATATATTACCATTACAATATTTTTAATATTAACCCTTATCCCTAACCCCGTTATTATTATTATTTACCGTTTTCTTTTTTTTTTCTTTTTTTTTTTTTTTACTTATTATTATAATACCTATTACCGCTTACCTTTATCCGTTATACCGTTATAATAAAAATCGTATTTTAATTAAACCGCTAACGTTTCGCAAATCTTTTTATTATAATAATATATTACGTTTTTTTACTTATTTTTATCTTTTTTTTAACCGTAACGTTATTCGTATTATTTCGTTTTCGACCGTTATTTTACCCGGCCTTATTATCATAACCCGATACCGGATATTCCGCTTTACCATTACCGCCCGTACTATATCGGTATCCACCGTTATTATCTTTTACTAAAACTACTTTTTTAATTATATTAATAACATTACTATTAATAATATTATTAACCGGTTAAAATAATATAACTTTTTTAACTTCGTTAATTACGTTCGGTAACCGGCATTTATAATAATTATATAATATTTATTAACGAAACTACGCCGTAATAACCTTTACGTCCGCAATTTATCGGCATACGTTATAAATTCGTTACTACCGGCTAAATCCGCATTAACTATTAATAACCGCGTTTTTTATAATAACTTATTCCGGCCTATACGCGCTACCGGCTATTACCGAACGTAATTAACGCTAAACGCCCAAACCCGTTCGACAAAATTATTTATTAACGCGACAAACGGTATTACCATTACCGTTATACCCAGCTTTTTTACTACCGCTGATAATATACAAAAAATATTTTTTCTGCTACTTATCGGTAATATTACGATTAATACTTATTTACCCCGTAATATTATAATTTTAATTATATTATCCCGTTATTCGCCCAACCGCTAATAAATATTTTACTTAAGTAATTTACGGAACCCGGCTTTAATATTAACCCGGTTCTCGTTTTCGTTCTCGCCGTTACCGTTTTCGCTTTTACCTTTATTTTCGCCCTCGCCGCCCCCATTTACTAACCTAACTACCGCTATTTTTCTTTTTTTTTATATCAATTACCGTTATTTTACCTATCCGTACTATCGCCATCTTAACCGTCGCCGTTATCACTTACTACCCCGGTAACCTATTTTTTTCAAAACCCCATCTCGCCTTTATTACGTAATAAAAACGTTAACGGCCGCGCGCCGTCGAAATCTAGATATTAATATTAAAACCGGTTAATTTCCCGATAATTAATAATTATTTACAATTATAATTATTTAAAAAACCGGATATTTAACGTATAATATTATTACGCTATCGCGTTACGATACGTTACCTACAAATTCCAAATATATTCCATCTTACGCCGTTTCCTCGCCTTACCAATTATTACGTTTTCGTACCCGGCGCCCCCCGCCTCGCCGTCCGTTACCTACCCGCCACCACCGCCGCCATCGTCGTCCGCGTTTATATCAACCTTAAATTACCGTAAAACTAAACCGCAAATTTTACAGCTTAATTTAATAACAACGTATTAATAATTTACCATTATTAACTATATACCAACATACTAACCCGTTATTAATATTAATTACTTATTTAACTTTACCATATTTTAACGGCTTTTTCGCTTAATTTTTTTATAATTATTTATTTAATAACGTTAACGTTAACGGATTTTACGTTTTTACGTTTTCCGTTACCGCCATTTCGGGTTACGCCATTAATATTTTTTTAAACGGTAATAACTAAATTACGTACGTAATTATTATTTTACTTACGTATTCCGGCAAAAACCGTATTATTTTACGGTTAATATTTTAAATCGTTTAATTTTTATTATAATCCGTTATTAATAATATTTATCCGTTAAAAACGAATACGTTTCGGCATAATTATTACGTATTATAATATTATACTATTATAATTTTTAATTTATATTTTAATTAATCTTTTTAAACGTACGTATTAATTAAATACGTTTATTTAAAATCTTATAATTACGTTAAATATTTCGTTACTTAATTACGATATTAACGATTTACCCGTACGTTTTATAACGTGCCGCGTATTAATTTAATAACTTATTAATAACCCGGTTATAATTATTCGTTTTTATTATTTATTACGAATAACCGTTTTAAACTTTCGTATATTATATTATCGATAAATTACGTTATATTAATTAATACCCGCGCGTTAATTTAATTACCGAAAAATAACTTATTAAATAAATTTTTCGTTTTTCGTATATCCGTTTATATTATATTTCGGAATTCCCGTAATTCGATTCGTTACCTTAAATACCGCAACGCTTTATTGCTTTTTTCTCATATAATCCGTATTATACCGCTTTTTTTACGGTATAACCTTTTTTCGTACAATATTTAATAAATTATCGTATTAAATAACGTATTTTATCCATCCGTTAATTATTATTAATACTTATTTTTAAATTATTCGATAATATCGGTATTTATAGCGTCAAATTCGTTTAAATTATTTAATTAATTTTCGAAAATATATTTAAATATTGAAAACCGGCCGTATTATATAATACTTACGAACTAATTCGTATAATTTTTCGCCGGTTTCCATAAACGCCGGATACCGTTAATTTTTAATACGATAACAAAATATAATAACGGATTATTATATATCCGAAAAATTACTTTTTATTTTAATAAATAAATACAAAATTAAAAAACCAATTTATCGAACGTTTTTCTTTTCGTACGTACGTTACCGGTACCCGTTAAATCCTTATTACTTAAATTTTTATCCGGATTTAAATTTAAATCGATATTATCGTTACCCTTATCGTTAAATAATTATATTACGTTATCGAACACCGTTTATTACGCGTCGGAAAATTATATATCGTATTATGCCATTATTTTATCCTAATTTAACCGTTACGTCCGTACGTAATAATACAAATATCATATTTAATACGTTCGGTATTAATTTATCGAATTAATTTAATTTTTCGTATTAAATAATTATTCCGTTAATTTATTTAAATCGATATTAACGAATTACCGTAACGTTTTATACGGTACCACTTTAAATTATTTAACGTATTTTATTATTTCGCGGTCAAAATTTTTACCTAATCGTATTAACCATTATTATTTTTTTTCGTCGTTACGTTTTATAATTTTATCCGGGTTATGTTAAATATCGGGCCCGCGTTAATTTGGTATAATTCGATAAAATCCTTTTTTTCGAAATATTTCGCCTAATTTCTTTTTTTAATTTAAATTAATTCGATATCGACGCCGCCGGCGTTATTTGCCATCTGCCGCCGTTTTTTCTTTTTTACCATTAAATTATTGCCGTACGTCGTTAGTATTAACTTTTAATTATTATCGGCGGCCCCCATAACCGTTTTTTCCGCCGCTACTGCCGTTATCGTCGTCGTCCCCTTTTTCCATTACCTCCGCTTAATTTCGAATTAGCCGTTTGCCGCGTAATTGTAAAAAAAACTTTTAATAACGTATACCTATATGCTACGGCAAATTTTTTTCGTTACCGCCGTTACCGCCGCCGCTTACGCCTATTTTTATTATTTACGTTCGTTTTCGTTTTTTACCGCGTAAATTTACTTAGCCGTACTTTGTACGGTAATATTTTTTTATTTAACGATCCGCCCGGTAGACGTATAGGCACCGCCGGTACGCGAACCCGCCCGTTTCGGCCGTCCGGAATTACGGATTAACCGCGGCCTTCGGATTCGGGAATTGTAGCCCGCGTAATTACGTTTAAATAAAAAATACGCCTATTAAGCGTTACACCCCGTCGCCGATATCGCGTCTTTTTAACGCGCCCTTCCGTACGTATTCGGCCGTATTTAGATAAATTTCGACCTTGTCGCCAACGTAGCCGAAACGGTATTCCGTATATACAACGATATTATACGCTAGTAAGAAAACAAACGGTCGGATATCGTACGATATATTTCCTTAATTTTTTTTTTCTTTTTTTTTCCTTTTTTTTTTTTTTTTTTTAGCAAAAAAAACCCGG
>QJNV01000434.1:0-50901 GCA_004155935.1 Monosporascus sp. GIB2 | reverse complement strand
CCCTAGGGCCATGAGGGCGTGTGAGCAGTTGAGGGGATTTTCTGAAAGGGCTTGGTTTGTGGCCCTAGGATTGCAGGAACAAAGCAGGAAGCAGCTATATGTGGCTGCTCCCCCCCCCCGTTTGCAGATGAGTAGGCAACCAGGAATCAAGACACCTAGCCCACAGATCAAGTGCAACACATCTGCCGACACGTTTTATCTTTGATAGTTACGTAACCAGTGTTCGCGCCTCTTCGATATCGCTTTTCAACCCGTTCGCGGTACGCAGCCTTTGACGGACCAAAGACTCCGACATCACAAGGTTGGAGCTTCTCTGCATCGAGTGTAAGCGTCATCCCAATGAATACCGCGGTACGGTTCTCTGATGCCCTCGGGATCTCGCTTGGCAAGATGGTGTTCGTTAATCGATTGGAACGGCTGCGAAAAGAGCTGAGAGGAGACCTAGCCACTACGGCAGCAAGGCTGTAGAAGACAAAGTTCGGAGATGATATTCATTCTGGTTCACATGAAGAAGCAAATAGAGTATTTTCCGACGATGGGTGAGTAGTGGATAAGCAGTAACGCCATCTAGCTATGTGCCATTTCCCGGACGTTAATAGACTGTTAAGATCAGCATCGCTTTAGTCCTGGAATTCCGCTTGTTTGCTGCTCTCCGCGTCTTAAATAGACTGCATTAATGGAGCCAAAGGAATGCTGCCGGTTTACGGCGTCGATAATTACACAGCTCCCACTTTATATGTTAGGAACACGATTGATATTTTACTAGGTATCCCCCGAGTAAAGGTTAGGATCATCCTGGTCCAGTGATAAGAGTTGTTATTAGTCGTTACATATAAGCATTTACTGCCAGTTTGCGGCACCGATAATTTAGCCCTTCATCTCTATTTCAGAAACACATTTCCCGTTTTTACCCAGGCATCCCGTCGAATCAAGGCACCAACAAGCCTGAGAAATAACAAGCATTGACGCGCCTCAATCGAGAACGCGTATCCCCGCATTCAACGCTTCGCTGAAGTCCAATCTGGTTTCCAGTGAAATAGTCTATTGGATACCTAGAAATGTAAGCGCTGGTAATAGGTTTGAAACTCTAGAAGAACCATACGGCGACCTTGGAGGGGGCTGCTGCGCCTCACTCCGCTGTCTAGATGGACACCCCAGGCCATGCACAATTTACCGCGTTGGTGATCGTATAGATCACTGGGGTGTAACACCCTGGAAGATGGTAGCCACGCAGTCAAGTGGAATATTTGAGGACAGAAGAATAGCATGTTGTCTGAACTGATCCAAATCTAAAATAAGGAGCCCGGGAAGTAATCCCAGGCGATCCCATACATATAAGCGAGCTTCAGAAATACTTTGTTCCTGTTCCCAGTCCCTCGCTAGTGAATGAATGGTCCCCATAGTGAAAAAAAGGGGGCCCCTTTCTGTGTGTCACAATCCAAAAGCTAGTAATAAGAGTTATTGAATCGTAATGGTTGACGTTATTAAAAAGGAGCATGCAGAAGTGGAAGGATGCTAGTGATACCATACGATTCGCCACGTTCTTATCAACTAAAATGGACAGCGATGGGTATATGTCTCGAAGCCTTTGAAGCAATTAGGCGCCAGGCTGTCGGCAAGCAATGTCTGCGTAAGGTAAGCTGCGCCTTCCTTTTTGTTAACTGAACATAATTGTAGCGTATCAAATCAGGAAGTTAGACATATGCCAAGCTATCTGTTACAAGAGCATCATATGTGGCGCTTATTTACCGCGTCATTGCCTTGTAGGAGGCCGACCATGGGGTTAAATAAGTAAGCGGCCTATTTTTGCAGCCATGGATCATTGCTGAAGATGCGAACCATAAAGGCGTTGCCAAACATGAACCCCCAAACAGTAACGCCCCAATCTGTTTGAGGCGGTGTTGTAAGTAGTGTTACCAGGTTTGATTGGAAAAGAGAGGATTTCAGGGGAACCCCCGATCTACAGCAGAAGAGCAGTACGGAGTACAGCTGTGGAGATCAACCACCAACGGACCCTTTCCCATATCCATTCCACCCGCGTTACTCCCCAATACGCTTCATAATGTAATGCATGGAACTTGGCCAAGCCACACTTACAGTACCAACAGTTAGGCAGAGCCTCGTGCCTAAATATAGGCCATGCTTAAGGATCTTCATGACCAACATGCACTTACCGAAAAGTGGAGATTCAATTTTGTTGCACCGCATATAACTAATTAACTATTTCTTGTAATCCCGGCAGCCAACAACAAAGCATCAAGAACGGTCGCAGATTTCGACACACCACTGCCCCCAAGCGTGCGATCTCCGCAGCACTATGTTTTGGTATATGCAACTTTCTCTAACAGTGGTGCTGTTGCACTTCGTTCTGGGCAGTGTGGTAGTAGAGGCATACTGTAAGTTGAAAAATTCCCAAGTCAATATGCATGACCTGTAATGTTTAGGGAAGGATCATACTGACAGAATCATAAAAGTACTGGGCGTTAACCTTGGGCCAACTCAAATGTGGGTAGAAACAGAGCTCTCGGCATTGCGTTGTATAGCAACTAACGCTGAATTTGTTCACAGTACTGCCGCCCATATTTCGAAAGATGGCAAGCCAATCACACTTGCGAGTATCGCAGGCGATTATCAATACAAAGCATTGGTTACTGATTCGATGGTCCACGAAGGCATCAAGATGTAGGCTCCGAAAAGCGTCCAAAGTCCCTGTTTTTCCCACATCGAAAGCTCACCGCTATCCACAGACAAAAACATGGAAAATGGTACATCCTTGACGGAGAATCCTTATTACCATCGTCTCCAGACCCCCCGAAATATCCCCAAGTAGAAGCAATAATCACAGCAGCTCTACAGGCAGTCAGAAAAGAAGTCACCAGGCACATGCCAGAAGCATCGATAAACCTCACTTCCATCAGCATTCCCCAGCACTTCAACACATCCATGAGCGGCGCGGTCCTCGATGTAGCCTTGGAGCTTGAACGCGGCATTGTGGTGCCCTGGCAGATCCGCCACTACTACAATGCCGTCCGCTTGGCGTATCACTTGAACTCGTGTGAGGGATTCTCTATGGATACCTCAACTTGCGATATCGAGGATGGTCCCCACCTGGTCTTCTTTATTGACTATAACGACGCCTACCTGGAACTTTGCGTCGCTGACGTGGGCGAATTCATCTTCAGCGACGTGACGAAGAAGACGTTCAGGGATATCGGTGCAGGGCGGCTAGCAGTTCCGAGCGGACAGGTTTGTGATTAACAAAGATGCCTTCTCAACTCGAGCTGGGACTGATACGATCCCCAGGATATTGAGAGCTATTGGCGTATCGTACGCGCTGAGGTTCAAGACTTCGTCCAAGATTATTTCCTAGAACCAGACAGCAACGCGTACATTGAAGATGTCCGCGCCATCGTGCTGAGCGGAGATGCGCCACCGGAAGCGTTCCACAACATCCGTGACATCGTGGTTGGTATCCTGCCTGGGCAGGTTGACAAGATTCGCGATACTATTGATCCTTTATATGCTGGGGCGGTTGGTGCAGCGGAATGGGCTAAATTTCAGGCTCTACATCCCGAGATTGTCAAAGAGCTCATCTCATTTGCGGCGTCTTCTGACACTCATGTACATGACGAACTATGAAACTCCAGAGGTGTACCGGCTAATTGTGTCCTCTTAACCAGTTACATTCTGTCGAAACGGTAGAATTGGGTCTCCGTTTATTCTTGAGGTCCGTTTTTTTGTGCGTAACGCTTAATAAGCATCCAAAATGTAATTGCTCAGTCATGTGACTGATAACCCACTGAGCAAAAGCGGCAGATGCGCTGTGCGTGATTAGTCGAGCCGCCCACGTCGAGGTAAACCTATACCCAGTGTGCCACGTCCCGGGTTGGAGCTGGTTCTTGTCGCGGAGGTCCCACAGCCGCTTCCGCAGAGGGTGCTGTAGCCGCTCTAACGCTGGCATGCCTTAGTGCACGTCAGGGAATTTTGTGATGCCTGTGTACCGTCCTAGGTGCTTATAGATCTTGCACTCCAGGTCGATTTGCTCCTTGTAGTTCGTGAGAGGGGCTTCTTGATGACAACGGTATCAGATGCCTAGATATCGCAGGGATACCGAGGCCAATAATCGGCAGCCTGTTAAAGGCGACATGCCCATCACCTCTGACAGCAAGTCGTCCGGCGCCTCCGTGTCCGCCACTCCCGACTCGAGCAGCGAGTTGACGTGCTAGGGGTACCTCGACCGAAACTGCGTCGTGAACTCCCTGACGTCCAGCGACGATTAGATAAACCTGACGTCCACCACGCCTCTATATGACAGCGGTATGTCGAGGGGTAGCATCGTCAACCCGATAGACGTCTCCAAGGTTGCAGACCACGTGATTAAGAATGCCGGTATTAGCAAGCTTGGAAGCGCGGCGTCTGCCGACCCAGCTGCGGACACGGCCACGGAGCCTACGATGAGGATGGCCGCAGCACCCATCATGACGAAGTAGGCGGCGACTGCGCCAAAAGCCCATGCTAGCTCAGGTGTAAGAGCCGCGGACATAGGGCCCCAGTGCGGAGGAGCGAATTAGAGCGGCCCCACGACGTTCGTCTCTAGTAAGAAGTGCGTCAAGCAGAACGAGTGATACTCCCAGTGTCTAGAGGCTTAGAAATGCTAGGTTAAAACCTAACCCTCTAATGCCGGAGGGCCTTGTAGAAATATCCTCTGTTTTCGCTTCTCAGCATTCTGTCGAATGCATTTTATCAATAGTTGCCCATTCTGCATTAGGAAATCAGAGGTCGTAATCCCTCCATATCTGCGCACGTAGTGCCGCTCTCGAATGACATTTCTGAGGTTAGCATGATTTACTTCCTATTCGTGCGCTTGCGGCAACACACGCATCGGTCCGCTATCCCTGTCCGCGTTCCAGTGGGTGGTACGCTCCCACATAGTAGTAGCCGAATGCTCATCGGACCGCGAAAGAGAAAATATCCGGTAGGACGCTTTACAGTTCTCGCTTAGTATAAGGCCGAGATAGGAAGCGTCTACGCTAGTAAGCTTTGACTTGCCTCACTAAAATCAGGCCCTATTTTGACGGCGCGGCTATGGCTAAGGTTTCCAAAAATTTGTAGCTTTAAGTACCGACCCATAAAAGACCCATAAAAGGGACCCACAAAAACACAAACCTTCAAAATAAGGCCTGATACAAAGTTGTGATTTTTTAAGCTCAATTTCGGCAGTCCCATAAAAACTCGTAAATATAACAGCAATAAAAATTATTAGAAAATAACAAAAAATATCATTATATACAGTTTTAAAAAAGCTATTTAACCGTATATCAAACTTTTTAATCGGAGGTTAATTTAGCAGAAATACTAAGAAAATAACTCAAGATTTTCGATTTCGGCAAACCTTCTATCCAGAACGCCCTTATGGCTGCGACAGCACAACCACCGTATATAACATTTTGCCATGGGTCTTCCAAGAGTAAGTCAATATGGGAGAAGCCCGTCCAGCTATGTTTTTACCCGTACGGGTTATAGTTATCACGTCGCAGCCATGAGGGCGCTCCGGTTAATTAAGTCCGGGACCTTCTTATAGCTGCGACGTAACAACTACAGCTCGTACGGCCGAAAAAATTGCTAGACGGGTTTCTCCCATATTAAATATACTAGAGAAACCCGATGCACGATGATGCGATAGGTAGTTATGCTGTCGCAGCTATAAAGCCGTTACGGTCGCCCATTTCCCAGACCTAAATTTAGCTATATTGGCTCAAATCTTTATTAAAAAAAATTCGAAAAAATCCTATATGCGTATTAGCTTATATGCAATAGGTATATAAGGTATCAAACTTATCAGATTAAATTCGGCTAGTTAGTAAATTTTTTTTATTTAAAAGCTTAGATTTATTTGAATAAATAGGATAAAATAGGATAAAATAGGATAAAATAGGCAATTTTGGTAGCGATACCTAAAACGAAACCCTTGTTCGCGCAATTCTAGCTCAGGCTTCGCTTGCTCGTTACGGGGATTTGGGATTTTTGGGGATTTAATTGGTTAATTTTTAGCGTAATACATTAGTACATCAAAAAGCTGGGAGAACGAGCTAGTAGAGGCCTGAGCTAGCTGAGGTAAGCTTTGACGAAAGTCTTGACGTTAAACATTAACCCAAGCCACAACTGCCGAACCCCACGATGCCGATTGGGGTAAGCCGGAGAGCTCGTCATGGTGATTACGTACACAGTACCAGACAAAGAGATAGTTGGGGAACGGTAGGATAGGGAGGGGCATGCGGAGATCTCGTGTGGGGAATCGTGCGGGGATCCTTGTGGTATTTTCTCCCTTTCGCCTTTTACAGTAGACTTCTCCACAGCGGCGATTACGATATGTAAATCTCACCGATCGAAAGGCAGCAGGGAGTGGTCTCGTGTCTGATGCGATGGGGCAACCTCCTGTGGGCCTTGGTTTGGCAGGAAGGGTTGCCTTGCCCCGTCCAGTATATATAAGACCTAGTCGATTCCTTCCTCGCTAACCCACGGTTCTCCTCAAACACGTTAAAGGAGCATCCGCTGTCGGTGACGCCCCACGCCGAGTGCGACTGTAGCAGTGACGAGAGACGTTGAACGGCACCCATGTTTGGCGTCGACGCAGAGTCAAGATGGAGCGATTACCAGGCCTCAACGTTGCGAACTTCTTGGAGAAGAAGGCTCTTCTGAGAGCCATCAACTGCGTGGCTGCGCTTTCGATCTTCTTCTTCGGCTATGATCAGGGTGCGTGTTCGAAACGACTAGGCTTCCCGGCCGCCTCTTCTACTTTTTGCCGTTTCTTTTCCGCATACCGAGATGTGGCAAGCATGGCGGCCGACCGGTGTGCCACAGGATGCTAACGCATGATAGGTATGATGGGGGGCGTTAACAACGCCAAGGACTACGTAGACCTCATGGGCTTCGGCCATGTCGACCCCGTGACCGAGGAACCTATCATAACGAACAGCCTCTTGCAAGGCGGGATTGTGTCGGTGTACTACCTAGGCACGTTATTCGGATGTTTGCACGGCGGCTGGGTTGGGGATAAGATAGGCAGAACCAAGACCATCGCCGTAGGTGCCGCATGGGCCATCATAGGTGCCTGCTTGCAATGCTCCGCCCAGAATGCAAATTGGATGATTTGCGGTAGGCGTTTCCTGAGACGACTCGGAGAGCGAGGACAGCTGACATGTAGGCAGCCCGAGCCGTGAATGGCATCGGCACGGGCATTCTGAATGCGATCGTGCCGGTCTGGGCCACGGAGACCGCCGAGCATACCTCCCGAGGTAAATTTATCGCCATCGAGTTTACACTCAACATATTTGGCGTCGTGGTCGCGTACTGGCTCGAATTCGGCCTATCGTTCATCGACCACGGAAACTCCGCGGTGCGGTGGCGGTTCCCCATCGCGTTCCAGATCATCCCTCTCCTCGTACTGCTCGCGTCGGTCTGGTTCTTCCCGGAGTCCCCGCGTTGGCTGGTCAAGGAGGGCCGCGACGAGGAGGCGCGCTACATCCTGCGGCGGCTTCGCGGGCCCGCCGGGGCCGACGCCGCGCGCGCCGAGGCCGAGTACCAGGACATCCGGCAGGTCGTGGCCCTCGAGACCAAGGAGTCGCGGAAGAACTCGTACGCGCACATGCTGTTCGGCGTCGGGTCGGGCAAGCTGCACACGGGCCGGCGCGTGCAGCTGGTGATCTGGCTGCAGATCCTGCAAGAGTGGGTCGGCATTGCGGGCGTCACCGTCTACGCGCCGACCATCTTCCGCATCGCCGGCTATGGCACGATGAAGAGCCAGTGGATCAGCGGGCTCAACAACATCTTTTACATGTTCGCCACGCTCATCTGCGTTTTCACGCTCGACCGCATCGGCCGCCGTTGGACCCTCTACTGGGGCGCCGTCGGCCAGGGCGCCGCGATGTTCCTCGCCGGGGCGTTCTCTCGACTCGGTCAACAGGCTAGGGCCAGCGGCAATACCTCTCTGGCGGAGTCTTACGGCGCGGCGGCGGCGACCTTCGTCTTCGTCTTCACGTCCGTATTCGGCGCCACGTGGCTGACCGTCCCGTAAGTTCCCCCTTCCCCGCATAGGAACAAACTTCGCAGGAAGCAGACGAGCAGCTGACACGGCTTCCGTATACGCAGGTGGCTCTACCCGGCGGAGATTTTTCCCCTACAAGTGCGCGCCAAGGGCAACGCGTGGGGCGTGTTCGGGTGGAGCATCGGCAACGGGTGGCTGACGCTGCTGTGCCCCGTCATGTTCGGCGCCATCGGCGAGAACACGCTGCACATCTTCGGCGCCTGCAACGTGCTGGCCATCCCCGTCGTCTGGGCCCTCTACCCCGAGAGCAACCAGCGCACGCTCGAGGAGATGGACCTGCTCTTCGCGGCCGACTCGCCGTGGGTCTGGGACGCCGAGCGCACGTTCGCGCGTCTCAAGGAGGAGCGGTCCGAGCTCGTGCACGCCACCAAGGCTGACCGGGGGGTTGTTGATCCTGAGCTCGCCGTTTCCGAGCACCCCTGAGAACCGGCGGCCGTGAATGGCGGGGCACAGGTGCTTCCTCGGATATGCGGCCTCGTTGATCTATTCGCCCAGTTATCCAGTCACCTGGATGTAGACAGGTCCCAAGACAGAAAATAGCTTATTCTGCAATGCCGAATCCTGTGGGGCAAATTGTAGTCAATGTCGAACAGCAATCTAATGTCGGTTAGAGGACCGCCATAGAGTTGGATCAACCGAGTTGTATCAATAACAAGGCAGTACTCCTTACGGGAATCTGCCAGCAATTGTTTACCCACTCCCCAAACACCATTAATACCAAGCCGCTCTCTTAGGAACGTTAGTTGCCGACTGATCACACTCGTACTGCGATTCGAGTTCAATACGCTGTTGTCCAGTCTCAGATTCATGCTAATGTCTATTTGTACAAAGTCTTATAATCTGTCTTTGCAGCACAGCATTTAATTACCCCCTAGCAAGGGGGGTTGATACCGATATCGGATGCCGTATGGCCTAATTACTCCAACCAGTCGCCCCTCGAACTGCCGTCTCCAACATCTCTATGGAACTCCTACTTTAGCAAAGATAGGTTGAATACCGGTTCGCTTCCATACTAATTGGCCATCATTGAGGGTTGAGGACCACACGGCCGTATATACACAGAAGCTGTGGGCCGTCTTCCCCCTATCCTGACACCTATATCAAGCTTGACCCATCGGTATCCAGCCATTTGCATTACGGAAAGTGGAAAGCCTGTATTCGCCAAAGGCACATTCTGTTTCATTTGGCATCGAGACAGTTACTGATACTGATTCCCACCCAATCTCGTCGTTATGCATGGGATAGAGGAACCGGGTCGAGCGGGGAACCTCGGCAGCTCCCCATTAAAAGGGGTTGGCCCACTAACCATTGGTTAGTAACCAATGACAACGTAATAGAATCAAAGATGCAATAAGCGATATAATAGGCGTACAAGTGTTCTTATAACCCCACTTTCTTTTTTATCTTCCTTCTGACAGCAAGAATCCCTACGAGGCATTGGGCAGGCAAAGACGTTGAAGGAGTAACAAAGTGCAATAAGGATTGTGGCATCCAGGCGGATATAGTGCGTAGAATTTAGATAGGCTATGAATCTCAAGGAGCTTGGCGCCTCTCGGATATCCGCTCAAGTACTCGATATAAGGAGAACCCACTGTCCGGGCTACGTAGCTGCTGCTTTCGATGGGCTACAGGTATGACCCAAGTGACAATGCACAGGCGTATAGGCACAATAATACATGGCAAAGAAGAATCAATAAGCTCCTATGTCGTGAGGAGATGAACCGAGTTCCACCTACTCTAGACACATTCTCTGATCGCTAGTAGTTTAGTTTAAAGGATTGATTTTACTTAAGGCTGTATAGATCCATAATGCAGCAGTTGAGGTTGGTACCTAACGTGTTATGTGATAAGCGGTGTCTCCATATATCAAGTAACATGACAAGGCTTTTTACTATTGGTTATATCTAATAGCCTTCCATTTACCTTCTCTCCAGAAAGTGTAGCTAAGTAGCTGTATTAGAAGGCTTTCAATACTAGACGAAACATGTACCTCAGATGCTCAATCTACAAGTTATCAAAGACGGTTGAGGAATCATAATATGCGGCGGATCTCCAGATGCCGGTAATCTTATCGCTTAAGGTAGCTACCAGTAGAGGGCCGGCCAACCATACCGCTTCGTAAGACCTCCGGGCGGCAAAACGTGCCCACTCATGATAGCCGACTGATCTCCAATGGGTCTGGTTATGGATGTAGGGTGTCCGGATGTATACAGCCAGCCTCGAGTCCCGCGTGGGGGCTCGGTGAGAGTGGACACGCAATCATACTCCTCGAGTATCCAGTTAGAAAGAAGGACGTATTAGTATGAGGCAAGCGTCACAGTGAAGTCACCTAATACCGACGCCACCCTTCACCGGTTAACGACTGTGTCGAGTCAGAGCGGGATCGATAACAGACCTCGAATGTTTAAATGGATTTAGCCCAGCCCTTGAATTATGTTTTGTCGCGAAGTTTGTCTCCTATTTCTCTACTCTACCCTCGTATCGTCGGAGCAGGTGTCGACGATCCCGTATCTAGACCAGGGCGCGATCGCATACGACGTGGGATAATCATCGTTCTCGGCAGTTGGGTCGCAAACTCCAAATGCCACTGGGTGGGGGCCGTGGCGATATTAGAAGTACTTCTTCATATATAAACAGTAGAGTTACCTTCCCGAGAACAAACTCACCCAATTTAATCAACCCGTGTCTAGGGGAGAGGAGGCCGGGGGTAGTCTGCAACCACGTCCCTATGGGAAGAGGGTTCGGGATAAGTGGGATAAAGGACGTGAGAGGGTTGCTGGGTGGGATCGTACATGTGCCCTACCTAGGGGAAAGGAGGCTGGGCGTAACCCGCAACCGCGTCCCCGTGAGAAGAGGGTCCAGGATAAGTAGCGCGAGAGGGCTTCTTCGTCGGATCGTCCTCCGCGGAGCCGTTCAACGGGGGGAGATCGCGAGCAGTCTTCGCGATATAGTCGTCGATCACGCTGCAGTTGCAGGATCCGTGCTTGAGGACCTCGGACTTCAGGAGGAAGACCTCATCCTTCAGGGCCAGGCGTTCCGCCGAGAGGAGCTTGTTCAGGTTCGCCAAGTCGCGCGCCCTGTCTGCTAGATCTTTCTGGTGCTGCTTGGACTTCGTCCGGCACTTTTGCGCGGCGATTCGGTTTCTCTCGCGCTGGCTTAAGCCGCTCGTCTCGGGGCGCGACTGCGAGGCTGGGGATGCCGCCTGCGACTCCACGCTGCCGCGTTGGTGGTATGCTGCCGCCGTCGGCGCGGTGTAGGGAGGGCTGATATAGGATTCGACGGGCGCGTCTGTTGCGGAGGGGTTGGCATGGTCGAAGGGCGCTGTGGTATACTGAGGAGAGAACGGCTCTACTGGAGATGTGATGTCGGAGGTGCTCTGGGAAGGAGTAACTTGAGAGAGTGCATCGCAGGAATATATGACGCCACCCTGAAGATGATATGCGGTAAGACAATGTTACACATGACGAGGGGGCAAACCGGCAGCAGATGAAAAGGTAAGTCCGGAGGAGGGTTTCACGCTTACTTGGCTTACGAGGTTCTGATGATGGAAGCTGTCAGGATTCGGCAGATTCCACGCTAGATTCGACTGGGCCTGGCGCCGAGCCAGAGGGGGTGCGAAGCTTGGGGAGGCGGTAGGCTCTGAAGCAATGGAGCCGAAGGCCGCCGAGGCGTATTCGTGTGGCTCCACATGGTGCGGTGTTATTCCGTAGGGCTGATCCATTATTATCGTCACTCGAGAATACAATATCAATATTGCTGGTAGGCGGACTGCGTATCGGTGATGTTGTACCCTATTTCAGTCCCAGGGTGGACAGGGTCCGTCTGGTTTGGTAATGACATGCACACGGTTGCTAGAAGAATCGCGAGGAAGATCGAACTGCACGGTATTAAGACTCCCATATGATGTTATTGTGAGGGAAGCAGGTGGCATGGGCGCTAGGCGGAGACTGTCTTTGCTCGGCAGCCGTATCAGGAAATCTATTGGAATGCTTCCACTCATCCCAGGGTTGGAGAGAACTGGGAACTTGGCAGCGACCTTAAAAGGCGGAGAAAGCTCTGGAAGCTTGCTACGACATCCGAATGAGCACCTTAACGTTCAGGCGACTGGACAACCTCTACCCACCGGATACCATGTGCTAATCAAGCCCGATACATATTAAGGTTTCAACGGTATCAGACGCTCGATTTGCTAGGACCTGCCCAAGAGGCCACTACTTGGATCCCGGGGAAAAGTTTCCCTGAGCCTGGGAGCATCTCTTTATGCCTTACAGGAGCTGCAGAGAACTGATAGCTAGCAGAGTGCTATTGATATACCTTAGCAGCTGCCAAGGGAGCTCTTACTGTAGTGCGGAAGAGGCTCCGTTTTTTGCGATAGCCAATCAAAGCGGCTTTAGCTACGGCGCGATGTCCGGCCCATACTAAGTTTCTATTGGTCGTTCAAAGAGAATACCGTATTTACCCTCGAAATTCACTAAAAGCTAATGCTGCCAAGACAGGCTAATCAAAACGGAATAGGCTTAAGGTCAAAAGCTATCCCTTTTTCTGTAAGGGTGGGCCAGTTGTTATAAAGAGAACAGCGAATAAAAGGACACGGAAAAACTGTTCCGTCTGGGGAAGCCAGACCGCAGAGCGTCTTGGCCTGTATTAGCTTTCAGCGAATTTCGAGGGTAAATACGGTACCTAAGTAGACCGAGCGGCAGTGGAGCATGAACGTCACCCAACGTAAAACAAAGGGCATATCATTCTATACGGGATATGCACCTGATATTGCATATGACTACTCATTCTATTTAAAATTTCACCCCACAATGTTCCATGATTCCTTCTTTTTTCTTTCGAATTTCTCGTCCCTATGTACCATTCCGGTCCCGGCATCATCGCTCCGTCTCTATAACCCTTTGCTGGATTCCAAAAGGTGGGCGCTCGAACCATTGGTACCTACTAGGTAGCTCAGAGTCTTTTCCCGGTATGTATATATGGCATTCCCGCACGCTTATGTTCGTCTGAGGGCCCAAGAGGCCTCTCCGCGACGCAGATTTGACGGTGAGGTCCAGTCGGCGTGGCCCCTATAATTGATTCATTACACCAATCGCTAGGCGTGGTCAAAGGAACGGGTGCAAGTAACTCTTAGTGCCATTTCGAGAATATGGACTAGGTTGGCGGCACTATGATCGACGGTCGTAGTTGGCGCCCCTTTAGCCTTCCGCCGGGCACTCCATGGGTTGAAATGCGTATTCTTGAGAGCACATCAACGTGTCCTACCATAGCACGCTCATGTTACCTCAGCTAGTGTCACGGCGCTGAACGTCTCTGGGTCTGGGTAAAGTATCTTGTTGTTGCACGAAGAAGAAAAGAAGGAAACTATTTAAAAGGTACGAAGTGCCTCCGTATATATAGCGTTACGTTAGCTGAGCGGAGCCGTATTGTTGGTGCCGTAATAGTAGCCTTTTTTTTAAGGTAATTGTCCTTAATTGCCTAAAATGAAAAAAAAAATATAAATGCCTTTTTCCCGGTTCGAACCTTAATTAGTTGGTAATAGGTTAGGTATTTGTGGTGCGCTAGTATGATGGTAAGGCGTGTACGAAATGTAACCGAAATGGGGTTACGGTAATAACGGGGTAGCGGGGTTGCCGTAAAGAAAAAATGTATAACATTAGTTCTATTACGGAAATGGTAATATTATTATACGGGATAACTTTAATTCGATTAAATTTTATTACGTTTCCGTTTTTATCGTTTTCGTAATATAAATATTAAGTACTTTTTTTTTCTTAAATACGTCGTAATATTATTGTTATAATACCGTTTCGTTTATTATGCGTTTATTTTTCGTTATTTTTTTATTTTTATTACGACGGCGAAATATAGTTTTTATTTTAAGCGTCGAAAAATTTATTAATCGACAAACTATAAACGTTATAACATTAACCTTACGTCGTTACAGTATTATTATTTTATTAATTTTTCGACATATAATCGGTAAAAAATATATAAAGTAATTTTTTAAATTTAAAAATTTTATTTAATTAAATTAAATATTATTTCGGTATAAACCGCGACGTTAATAGCGTTATTATTTTAAATGTTAACGGTAACCCGATTTACAAATACGCGGAAAAACTTTTGCGAGGAAATTTATAAAGCGGTATTTTATTTTTATATTATTTTTAAAACGGTTAAAAAAATTACCGTACCGTTTTCGGTATAATAAACGTAAAAAAAATTAATTTTATTTTTAAATTATAATTACACTCATCGGTCAAATGAATCCGTGCGCCCACCTATTTCCCACTAAAATATACCCTTTTGACACCGACTGTAATATTAAAAGCGAATAATAATAAATTAAGAAATAATTATAATAATATAAAGCTTTACTTAAAGTTATAAAATTATAAATTTTATTATAAGTTTAACTATAACGTTGGAAATTGTAGCTACTTAAACGTTAGTAAAATTTTTATCCCATAGAGTTTTATACTTTTACTATAAAAAATCCTCTTATTAGTTACTATTTAATTTACGATTCGCTAGAAGCCCGCTTGAAACAAGAATAATTAGGTAATATACGTAATATATGTAATTTCTTATGCAAATATAAAATCCTTATATTTTTATCGTTTTTATACAAATTGTTATATTAAATTGAAAAAGGTGTATTTTGGTGAGAAAAAGGTAAGTGCACGGATACATTTGCACCCTTAGTGTACGTTTTTAATAATATTTATAAAAAGATTTAATCGATTATTTTACGTAAATTATTATTTGTTAAATTTTAATATAAATTTAATATTTTTATTTCGCAAGTAACGTTATAAATATACCAATACGTTAATATTACAATAACGTAATATTAATTTTGCGGTAATAAAATAATATCTGGATCGCTATTTAAAAGGCGAAAATCGAATATTATTTTATCGCCGGTAATAAGAGGTACTAGCTGTAAACGTTTGCCAAACGCGTTTTTCTTAACGAGATAAATATTACGATTTTTGTTATTTTAGGTGCCATTTAAACGGCCGTTAATATTACGATATTTCCTTTAATATTTGGCGATTTTAAATTACTGTATTGTTATTATATCGTTGTAATCTTTTTTTAAGGTTAAATTTATTATTATTACGTAGTTGTTATGGTAATGTACTATTATTTAATTGCTCATTTTTATGATTTGATAATTTATAACATTTTAAGATTTATATTTTTTCTTAAATTTAATATAAAATAGTTATTATCGTAATACCGCCGTAGTGTTAGTTTAAATTTTCTTTTTTTTTTTACGTACGTTCCGTATTATTTTTCGTTAATATTTTATTAATATTTAAAATAAATTAAATGAATTAAGTTTACTGGAGTTATTTTTATAAAATTCGATTATATTTAAATCGTAACTCTAGAAATTTGTAATCGGTTTTTAAATAAATTAGTACGGGTATAGTTATTTAACTTTATATTAAAAATTATATTTGGTATTTTTAAAATTAATTTTTTTTTTCAAAATATTATTCGGCTTTTTTCGCATTATCTTTATTCGTAATGATAACGCTTTTTATATACATATTTTATTTTTCGTTTATTACGTCTTATTTTAAAAAACTTTACTAATAATATTAAATTAAAAAATTAAGAAATTAAAAATAACTCGTATTAAATTAGTAATTTTACGATTACGGCGCGAAAATATATTTTCATAATAACGAAAAAACTTATTTATTTATCGTTACATTTATTATTAAGTTTATTTAATTTTATATATTTCATATTAATTTATACGCGTTTTTCTTTTTAAATATATTAGTATTATTACGGTATTAATTAATTTATTCGGTATCACGGTTTTATGCTTTTATTATTAACGTTTTAACTTTTTTAAGGATTTATTTTAATCGGTTTATATAGTTTATTATTTTTATATATATTTTTTTATTACGTAAACGTTTTAAAAGTTATAAGGGAACGTCATAGTTTTATATTTATGGTAAAATAAAAATTATAATTAACAAAAAACGACAAAACGTTAATAATTTCAAATAAATAATTATTATTAACGAATTGAGTTGAAAATATTAATTTATTTAATCATTTTAAGAAAAGCGAATAATAATTTTTATCGGGCTATTAATTTACGGATAATATATTATCGAAATGTAAAACATGATATTAAAATAATAATTTAACTTTTTTTAAAAAATTAAAATAAATTACGTACTATAATTTAATATAACCGTAATTAAGGTACCGTATAAACACTATACGTTAAAAAAAGGGTTAACGACAATAATTATAGATATATTTGTAATAATTATAAAACAACGTATTTATACATACGTTTTAATTTTTTATAAAGAGGAAAAAAGTTAATATAATTTGCGGATATATCGTTTTATAAGCGAAATAAAACGGATAAAAAGTTAAAAAAATTAATTAGTAAAATTTTAAATATTTTAAAACGATGATAAAAGTAATAATATTATACGAACGTAATTACGTTCCGAGATAAACGTAATTAATAATAATTTTACCTTAATAAATTGTACGTTTTAAAATGGTCAAAATATTTTATAAATATTATATTATAATTACGATATAATATTTAAAGTTTTAAGTTTTCGTTATTAAGTATAAATAATTTATTTTCGATATAAATATAATTTTATATTATTTTGTAATTAATTTTTACGGTTTTAAGTTTTTTGCAAATATTTTATTTAAATCGTTTATAAGTTACATTTTTTAATACCGTTAAAATGTTATTAACTAAAGGTAACGATTTATATGCGTTATTAATAAATGCGTTTATTAATTTATTAATGTTTATGGCGTATGTTGTAAAAAAGGTTTTTTAGTTTTTAAGTAAAAATATTATTTTAAGGCGGTACGTTATTTTATTATCGATAATATTGTAATAATACGCCGGTTAGGCGCCGGATTAACGTAAAAATGCCTTCGGGATTATGGTTTTTTTTTAAATTTATAAAGTTTTTAGAACCGGAAATTGTGAAAGAATTTAAATTAGCGAATTAAACGTTAATTTAATAATTTTATAATAATAAAATAGTAAAGGTTTTTGTAATTGATAATAATTTATATAGATTTTTCGGTTTTTCACAATTTTCAACGTTATCTTTTAATAGTTTTAATAATAATTAGTAATTTTTTATCGTAAATTTTATAATTATACTTTGTAAACTATATTTAGCTATAAAAAAAGCGACAAGTTATAAAATATTTTACGAATTATATTATAAAAATATTACCTTCTAAAATCGTTTTATGTCAGAAGTTATAATATGATAAAATTAGCGTTATAGTAAAAATATTTTTAAAACGTTTATATACTATCGTAACGTTATTAATTAAAAAATTAATTTAATTTATTTTATTTATTAAAATAGTTAAAAATTTTGTAATCGAAAAAAGTTTTTTATAAAATGTCAGTAAAAATTTATAAAATTAAGAAAACGTTATAAGTTCCGTAATATTTCAAGGGTTTTTTATTATTAAATAGTTTTTATTTTATCAAAGTTTATAATAATATCGTTAGCAAAAATAACTAAATTTAAATAATATGTTTTTGTAATATAAAATTTATATTTGCAGATATTTATTAGTAGGTTTATAGTAATAAGTTAACGTATAATTTCGCATATATAATTTTAATTTTTTTTATTATAAATTAAAACTTTATTAAAATATGTTATAACGTATTTATTTAAAAAGTTAAATATAGTATAATTAATATAATATTAAATCAAGTTTAAAACGTTTATTATATCAGAATTTGCGATAAAGTATTTAAATAAATTAAATTGGGTTATAAAAATTATTTTTTATTTATTTCCGAAGGTAATACGTAAGCGGTTAAACGTTACAGTAATATAGAATTTCATAAATATTTATGCTAAATAAAAAGCGTTTAAAGTTTTATAAATTAGGGAGATAAAGTAATAATATTTTAGCGTAACGTTATTAAGGCCGTAGTAATTTATATAAAACGGATTTCGTTTTTCAGTTTTTTTTATAAGTAAAATAAAGGTAATTATAAAGGAGTTATTAAGGCGGATAAATTTTTTTTAAGTGGTTATTTATGTATTTCCGTATAGTTAGTAATTCGTGTAGTAATATGGCCCGCGCGTAGTTATATGGCGGCGTTTGGCGAGGTAATAATTTGATTTTATGATTAAAAGGTTGGTGCGGCGGTAATTTGTTGATATTACGAAAAATAAACGTTTACCTAAGGTCGTAATATTCGGGTAATAAAACTTTTAAGATTTCGGTTATCGTTATAAATGGGTTATTATTTAGGTTTTTTTTGTAAATTTTTTTCAGTAACGCGGCGTAATTAAGGCGTTTTTGGGATTTAATTATAAAAAGTTCGTAATTGTGGTAAGATAGTGGTAAGGTTAACAGTATTATTTTAAATAAGGATATTATAAAGGATTATAATAAATATTAACAATATTATTTCGTTAACGGAGAAATTTTAAATTTATATTACCGTAATTTCCCGTAAGCCGTCCGTAAAAGTTATAAATTTAGTTAAAAATATAACATCGATTAAGATATTTTTTATTTTATAAAACGTTAAGATATTAATTAACGTACCACACATATAAGCGCAACACACATATAAGCGCAACACTTTTTGACACTTCGCAACAACAAATCTAGACAACTCAACTACAACGTATCAAATTGATTCCAATTAATCGTATTATCTTGCGCCGACCGTATCTACAGCTTCTGGATAAGTGCACGCAATATTTAGGCTTATTGTAAACGCCATACCGCCATTTCCTTCTGCCAATCTGTATGCGACGGCCAATATTAATAGTTATCAACAACGCGTTCCTACCACCGCCACCCCTTTCCGCGGTTAAAAAATTCGTTCATCGTATATAGTAAGTATTCTTTTTTATTAGAATTTTTTGTTTTACAATTATATATACGTAGGGTCGAATTGTTGCTCCGATAAATCCTATAATACTGCGACGGGCCCTCCGACTCGCCCCATAACAAGCCCTACAGCCGCGCCCTACAGCCTTGCCCCGCAGCCTTATAACGCGCCTTCTGACCTTCTAATATAAGGTATTTTGCGAATATCTTCCACGTATTAAAGCCGGATAAAAAACGTTCGCGTATATAGGTTGGGAATTTGGTTGGTAATCGATTTTCTGTCGGTCGGCTTTAATTTTTGCGGATTGGTGGTAATATTAAGTTGGACGCGTTACGGGGTGGTCGATCGTATACCGGTTGGCAGAAGGGAATGACTGCAATATACGTCCGCAACAAGCCTTGCTATATGCGTGCACTTATTCAAAAGCTGTAAATACGGTCGGCGAAAGAAAATACGATTAGTTGGAATCAATTTGATACGTTGTGGTTGAGTTGTCTGGATTTGTTGTTGTGAAGTGTTAAAAAGTGTTGCGCTCATATGTGTGGTACGTTACGCAAAATAATTATATTTTTACCAGAACGTAATTTGCATAGTAAGTAAAAAGTGGTTATATAAAATTAAGTAAAAAATTATTGGAAAAAATAATATAAAAAATTCCGATAAAGTTTTATAATTGATAAATATAGTTTTAATTATTTAGTTAATATTCGGATTATATTTGCAAAGTTAAAATAAGGCGAAAATAATATCGAGGTTGTTTAAAGGTTATTAAAATAATATAATTTTTTTATAATAAAGCTTATATAAAGTTATACCGTATACGCAATATTAATAAAACCCGCGATTGTGCCATCCTTTAGCCGAAATTAACGGGATTAAAAAATAAAGTAAAAAAAAAAAAATTTTTTTTTATGCGTAAAATTATTATTAACGAATATTATAAGCGAGTAACCGTAATTTATTATAAATTACGCCGGAAATATATTGCCACTGTTAAGTTATATTTAAAAAAAAATGTATTAAAGTTTATAAAATATATATATAAATCGGATTTATTATTATTTTAATAATTTAATAAGCGTTTTTAATTACGATTTATTTTAAAGGTTAATATTTTTCTTTTTTTGCAGTATTATCGTTTCGTTATTATAAAATAATTACGCTGTTAATATCGTTACGACTTATACGTTAATTAAGGTATATAAAAAATAATATCTTTTTTTTAACAATATACATAAAAGTTTTTTTTACGTTAACGTTATTATTTTTCCTTATTTAACGGGCTATAAAAACCGCTTTTTTTAGTTTATACGATATCTAGTTATATATATTCCGGGTCCGGAGCTGTAGGTGCGTTATGTTAACGTTACGGTATCGGTATATTAAATAAAGTATTTTTATTTTACGTTTACAGAAAATTTAATTTATTATATTATTAAAAAGTTTTTTAAATAATTATATTTAAATTTATTATTTTTAAAATTTAAATGTTATATTTACAGTACGAAAGTTTTTTATAACGTTTAGTAATTTTTTATTATAAAATAATAACGCGTAAGGCGGGTAGCTGCCGGTTTTAATTAATTAACCGGATGAAACTGTTAATAAAATCGGTAAAAACGGTCTAATTTTATTATAAAATTTCGAAATCTTTATAAGCTGATGTTAATACATTAAGAATAATATAAACCTAATCGAGAAATAATAATATATTATTAATGCTACGTTAGTTTTACGATTACGCCTTAATATTTAAAAGTTTCGTTATTATTTTATTTATTTTTTTACGTACGCGGGAATAAATATTATTTTAAAAGTATTAAATAACGTATATATTACGGTCCGTTAAAAATAAGTACGCGTTTCGGTTTATAGTAAACCTAAAACGTATTAAAAAACGTTAATTAATATATTTTTTATCGGATTATTATGTTTTTAACGTTTTTTTAAAATATTAAGGCTTTTAATTTACGTATACGTTAATTTTCCGTTATATTAACGGTAAGTTAAATTATTAATAAAATAAAATTAAAAAAAAAGTAATATAATATTAATTAGTAAAATATATAAGTTTTATTACGCGTAATTATTAAAGTTTAATTCCGTTAAAATATTGGTAAATATTGTTAACATGATATAAAAAATTATAATTTATCGTAATAATTAGTTTAGGATTATTAAATATTTTTTAACTAATTATTTTCGGTTATTATTCGTTATATTACGGTTAATTAATTCCAAACGTTATAAATTTCGTATATTAATTATTCCGCGTTTCGTAACCATTATTTTTTATTAATACTATGCTACCGTAAAAAAAATACTTATTTTTAAAACGTTAATAAGTTGTTTTTTAAAATAATAAAAACGTTTTATAAAAGTTTTTAAAATTGTTTATTAAATTCGAAAAATTTCTTTAACGGCCTAAAATCGTATATAAGTTATAATATAAACATAATTAAATAGGGAAAATTTTTAAAAAAAGTTTAAAAGTTAGTAGGTCGTAATAGTAACGTTATGCCGTTATTTTAGGTTTGTTCGGACCTTAAGGTATTAATACCCGTAGTGCCCTTTAGCGTTGGAATATTTAGGGAAAATATGGCGAGATAACGTCGTATTAATGACGGATTTAGGGTGATATAAGGGTATATTCGAGGCGAGACAAAGCTTGGCTATTATAAAAGTTTGTTTTTAAAGATATAATAAATTATTACGGCGCTAAACGTTTTTAGATTTGGGTAAAGTATTTTATTGTTATACGAAAAAAAGAAATTATTTAAAAGGTACGAAGTGCCTCCGTATATATAGCGTTACGTTAGCTAAGCGGAGCCGCACTGTTGGTGCCATAATAGCTAGCTCAGGCCTCCCTGGCTCGTTTTTCCGATTTCTTCAAAGTTACTCAAGTACCGCTTCATAATACTAAATATTAACCAATCAAATCTCAAATCCCCGTAACGAGCCAACGAGGCCTGAGTTATAGCTGTGCGAAAGAAAGGTTTATTTAGTACTTTTACTTTTTTAAAAAAAAGAAAATCCGTATTAACTTAAGAATAAAACATATTTTGATAACTATAAATATATATATGATTACTATGATTATAGCTTATTTTTAAACTATAACGAATTCGAATTTTTCTAATGTTATCGCGCCACGTTTATAGAATAAAGTATACGTACGCGTATATTAAAATTTTGATATAAAAATGCTAATATAACGTTTGGAAATTTAGCTCGGGATTAGGTTTTATGTTAGAATTTAAACAAAGATTTTAATTTAATTATTTAAACTAATCGATTAATTAATATATTAAGAAAAAGAATACGCGATAAGTTATTAACGCACGAAAGTTGGTAAAAGTTTATTATTTTTATTAATTAAAATTCTGTTATACGAAAATATTATAATATATTATATAATAAGCTATTAGTTTTTATAAAAAGCTCCGCATTTCGCCGTCCGCCAGAGGATTTATTACTTGGTATTAATAAAATTAATTTTATTTTAAATAAAGGTAAACGATTTATTAAAACGTTAGCTTTTAACTAGTTTAAATTTTTAAATTAAGTAGTTATATGCTTAAGGCAAAGTGGTAATTCTATAGTATGAAACGGAAAACGAAATAGCTTTATAATAATAATAACCCGGAAATTTTTATATATCCTTTTTTTTATAATCGTAATTATTATAGTTAAGATAATATTTAAAATTAATGGATAAATATTTGCTTTATGTATTAGGTAAGTTGTTATTATTTTCGAGTATTATAACCTAATACGCTTAGTACGTCTAAGAATAAATAAGACGAATAAAGTACAAAGTTATGTAACTAGATTATAAAAATCTTACGAAATTATAAGATACTGAATTATTAGAATTTCGTAGAATTTATAAAATATTTATTTATTAAAATCTTATAAGATCTATGAATTACTAATAAATTAAGAGCTTATAAAATTTATAAAATTTAAAGAAAAAGAAATAATAACTGTTACAATATATATATAATTATACTAGATTCTATAACTAAATAATAACCGCTTATAATATAGTTTTGTTATTTAAATTACTCTTAATAGCACGAAATATAATTAAATTATTTTGTTATTATATAAACCAGACGATATATTTACTAACATAAACCCGTACGCTTAAATTTAATAATTAATTAATTAACCTAGCTATTATACGTTATAAGCTCTTATTTAATAATACCGTGAAACTCTAAGTAATATTTATTATTATTAAGATATCGACCAGTTCTTAAAAAACTCCTATTTAAGAATTCCAAGTTCGCATCCGCGAACTAAAAGGAAAAGTTCAACGGTTTATTAACTAGATGAAAAATATCACACCTATATTAATTATTATCACGAGGATAAAGCCTAAAAAGCTAGAACTTTATAATGGAAAAATAAACTATAAATCTTTCTTATTTAAAAACGCGTCTAGCGACGTTTTTAAACATTAATAACATTTCGAATTAGATTCTTACTATAAACATATACTTTACAGAAGACGCGGAAAATTAATTTGAATTTATTATAGACAACTACCTTTAGAAAATGCTAAAATTAATTAAAAAAATTAAATAACGAAACTTTTTTTATATAATAATTTCTAAGACAAAATTAGCTTTAATTTTAACAACTCGGACGACAAAAGATTAACCGCCTAGAAAATCCTTCACTTAAAATAAAAAAAAGCCTACGTTTAAATACGTTATTATTTTTAAATACTTGATCGCTAAAGCCAAATAGGGAAATAAAAAAACCCGTAATCGATATATTTTATAAAAATGACTTAAAGATGACGTTAAAAATAAAATAGTCCGATTCGAACGACTAATTACTTTAAATCGGTAGATTGTAAAAACTATTAAAATTAATAGCCGATAGTATAAATAATGTCAGAAATAACGCGAACGATTTATCCTGAAAATAAATACTCGAAGTAATAATAAATTTAAATTTTTAACAAATACTAATACTTTCTAAAAAAATAATACGTTTTACGGGATAAAACTCGAACCTATAAACTTAAAATTATTTAATAATAAAACGCGCATTATATCAAATGCTAAAACTATAACAAAGTAGGCCACAAAGTATCTAAATATAAAGAACTCCAAAAGCCTTAATAAAACAAGCCCTAAACTCGAATACCTATGAGACAATCCTAAAACGGTTAAGGCGGAAAGACTCTTACTATAATACGGTAAAAAAAAGCCTCCCAGAATTCGCGTACTTGAAAATACAACGAAATTAAAAAGAAAAAAAAAAGCTAAAAAGCTATCCTAAACCGAAGCACAAAAACTAAGAAAACGACAAAAACCTTATAACAGTAATTACAAAATTATAAAAAAGCACTTTTCAGATCATAATAAAATAAGCAAAATAATAAACGACTTAGAGAGCTAAAAAAAAATGATTACAAAATTATTAAAGCTAGGAAAAAAAGGATCTTTATTAAAACTTAACACTCTAAAGGCTTAAAAAACGGTCGGGACAAACTTTAACATCTCCGACTATAGGGTTACGTAATATAATTAGTCGAATTTAGCTGGTTCGATTACGGTAAACCAGTAAACGAATTTGATCGATATGATCATATTTAACTATCAGTCGAATAAAAATCGTTCGATTATTAGATCTATAAGATAATAAATATGTTCTTTAAATTTAATAGTTAAATAATAACAGTTTGTAGTATAATTTTGTTATCTAAGCTATTTTTAATATTACGAAATATAATACAGTTATTTTTTAATTACCTTAAACTTTTACGGTATTTTTGCGAATATAGACCCGTTTATTTAAGTTTTATAATTAATTAATTAATTTAGTTGTTATACTTTACATGTTTTTATTTAATAATATTATTAAATTTTAAACGATATTTTAGCAATATATTTATTAACAAATATATTGTTTATAAAATTCTAAAAAACGACATAATATTTACTAATAAAGAGTACTAATTTTCTTTAATTAAAAAGGAAATTTTACGATATTTAAACATTGTAAAATAGCGTATTTGTTACAACCCAACCAGTGGAGGAACTCGGAAGCGGTCACGCTGGGGCCGAAAACAGGATCCAAGTGGATTAGTCACGTGATGCGCTCCGAATGGCTCCCTTGGAGCGCAAAGGAGCGCAATGCGTTTAAATAGAAGGCTCCGAACGGCTCCCTTGGAGCGCAAAGGAGCACATCGAGGATATATACGGCTAGGCGCCGCTAGCTTAGGTAGCATCAGCTTGCAATACAATTTCGTTACCCAAGACACCCTTGGTATTACGAGACGTGACTAAGTTATATTCGACTGCTCAGATTCTCACAGTACTCTGCCAACATAAACCCGTCAGCTTAGGTTTAATAGTTGGTTAATTAACCTAGCCGTCACAGTATTGATTAACTTCAATAAAATAATTCGAATTTTATTATAGTTTTACAAATTACTTAAAAACTGTTAAAATAATAACTACGCTAAATTCTAAAAACAACTTATAAATAGTAACTAAATAATTTAGATAACGTTTAACAAAAGGTAAATAAAATATTAAACTCTTTTGAATGCGAATTCTTTAATACTATCATTATTAAACTATAACTATTTTTATTTTAAAATTAAACATATTTTAAGTATTGATTAATATACTTTGTTATATTAATTTTTCGAGCAAAATATATGGCCGAATAATATTTATACTATGTAATTACTTCGAACTTGCTCTAATGGAATGTATTACTATATTTTTAAATTACTTAATATCAGAAGTAGTATGAAGTTATAATAATAACGAAAAGTTCGAACAAACTTTTATAAAAGCTTTTAGAATAATAAACGAAAGAAAATAAAATAAAAATTTAAATTTAATAATTATATAACAAGAATTTCTTTTTAGTTATGGTAATAAATTACGTTAATTAATTTCTAAACTTAATTAAGTTTACAATATATTAATAATTCGATGTTTTAAAAGCTTAAAAAAAAGAATCTAAAAAATGTTATATAAAATAGATCGATTAAAATATTTAACCGATTTTATAGCTATAATAGTAAAAATCGACGATCGAGAGTATACTTAGTAAACCCGTTACGTCAAAAGAAAATATAATAACTAAATACGATATATCGTTAATATCAGTACCGTATGATATTATAATATCTATTGTAGGACCGGTGTTAGGCTTATAGGAATTAATATAATTTAACAATAAAATATACGCTATATTTTTAATAAAGAGATTTTTGCATATACTATATATTATGGCCTAGCAAGCTTGGCCTACCTAAACGGTCGGAAGGCGCAGGGACTCGCCCCGACCTCAAGACGTGGGTTACGCAACTAGCTTAATGGGCTCAAACGTTTTAATTGGTCAAGGGAGCTTGAGTCCCTCGAGCAGGCGAGAATGGCTTAAAAGACTTAAGATAACTCAAACACCTAAGGGAGGATTAAGCCAGTTGAGCCCCCTTGTGACGGCTAGGCTAGTTAACTAACTATTAAACCTAAACGTACGGGTTTATGTTAGCAGGAGTACTGTGGGAATTTAAACAATCGAAAAATAACTTAATTACGTTTTGTAATACCAAAGATGTTTTAGGTAACCAAATTATATTGCAAGCTGTCGTTATTTAACTATAAAATCTAATAAATATATATATTTTTAACCTTTTTAAATATTTTTTAAGCCGTTAGCCGACTTAACTGGCTTAAGGCGTTAAGTATATACTAAGCTCATTAAATACGTTAAGCCACTTAAGTCCGTTACGTAACTTTTAGTCGGAGTCGGGATTAGTTTCTGCGCCCTCCGACCGTTCTGGCAGGCTAAGCCGTATTAGGCCATAATACGATCTCTTCTTTTTTAGGATTTTTGTCCTTAAGGCTAGTTCTAGCTAATTTTGGTAAATACTTTTTTATTTTTTTATTTATTCTTAATCGTTATATTTAGCCGTCTTAAAAAATAGCGATTTTGTAAGTATAATAACGAGTTAATTTTGATTAAAGGAATTAACTGCTTTGATTTTAATATGTCGAAGTTTTTTAATTCTTGTTACAAATTTAAATATAAAGTTTATAAAACTTTTCCAAATTTAAGGAAGTATGCCCGTTATATAAAATATAGGAGCTTTTATAACTTATTTAGGCCTTCGAAAATTAAATACCGTCGGTTAAAGTTTAAGAAAAATCGATTAAATTCCCAAAAGCACTTTGACAAAAGAAACTTCCTTAAAGCCTATTAACGTTTATTTGAATTATAACAGTATATAACTAAGTTACTTAACCGCTTAATACGTTTCCGTAATCAGAAAAGGCTACTGCGTAGGTATGGTATTAAGATGTTGCATAAGGGTATTTAAAAGGTTAAGGTGATAAAGAAATTTAAGCGATTAAAAGAAAAATAAAAACGTTTAAACATTGCAGTCGCCGTTACATCGGCACCTAGCCTTAATAATTAGGCTAATATTAATTTTATTAATTACTTTTCCGTTAACTAGAGCGCCTTCGCTGTTACTAATAAAAATTCTTTAACAGCTATTGGGTTTTTATAAGGTTTTTTTACGAGGTTTTAGGTATTTTTAAAGGTTAGGTAAATTTTTTACTAAATTAAATACTAGGTAAATTTGTCGATTTTTCTGGTGTCGATAATTTTTTACCTTATATATTTATTCGTTTTCTATTTTTATACTATCTTATTAAATATGTACTTTAATTATATTTACTGTTAATTTAAGTAAAAATATATAAAAAATTAGGTGAAGTTTAATCTTAGATAGTAATTTTAGTTAGTAATTACTTTTTGAGATTTTTTTGATAATTTTGTAAGGGTTAATATATTTAAAGTCGAGCTTTTAGCTTAGGCGTTTTATTTAGATATTTTTAGTAGTTAAATAAATTTTTTTTCCCTTTGAAAAAGTTAATTTTTTTAACTGATTTCGATTATAATATGTTTTATTTAATTCTATATAAATTCGAGTTCCGTTTTTATATTTTAGTATAACTATTTAAGTTATTCTAATAAAAACATAAACTTAATATTAAGCGGGTCTTTTTTTATATTTCTTTAAACTTTTAGGCATAAAATCAAAATTAGTTATTAACGAGTCGTTTGAATATTTTCGTAGTAATTGATATTATAAATTACCTAAGTTACTGGTAGCTTTTTAATTTAATTATTTTATTCGTAATTAATATAATATCGTATGTATGTTTTTGACGTTTAATTTTATTATTATATTTATCCGTTTATTTAAAATCGAAACTTATTATATAATTTACAATTTAAGCCAATTTATATTATTACGTCTTACTAAAATTTAAGGGTGAATATTATATTTTTATCTAAAAAGACTTTTTATAATAATTCGTATATGTTAAAGATATTTTTGAAAAATATATAACGTATCCCACAAGCGAGCTGTATAATTTTTAACACATTTTCGCACATCGCGACAACAAATCCGAATTAAACAACCATAACACATTAAATTAATTCAAACTAATCGGATTCCTCGTCGTTAAACGTCTCTATATCCTCCGTATAAGTACGCGCATTATATCCGGGCTTGCCGCAAATGCCATATTTCCGTTTTTTCGTTTAAACTTTTTTACGATAATTACTTTCGGCTATTACCAGCTGCGATTATTTACTATTACCTTTTTTCGTGGTTATAAAAATTTATACTTTTTATCTAATAAATATCCTTTTTTTAAAAAACGTATATTTTTAGTTTTCTAGCGTTTATTAAAAATATAGTTCGTTTCGCGTAATAAGCTATATTTCTCCCGAAGAAAAACGTTTTCGTATAATAATATTAAGTTATTTTTTGTTAAAAAATGAATTAATTTAATTATTTTTCCAGCAAATTATTTTAGTAATTTTTAACTTATTTTTATAAATAACGTTTTCGTTAAATTATTTCGGTAATATTTTAAAAATTTTCGCAGATAGGGAAATAACAAAATTAATAAAAATAAGTGGAAAAACGGTCGGTATAAATATAATTAGAATTTTTAGTTCGAAAAGGACGTAATTAAGATCGAATAAAATAAATCCCGTTTTTGCGAATTCCGATTTAATATTATCGGTCGTTATGGTAATTTTAAACGCGTTATGGAAATTAACGATAAAATCTTTTTTAATAATATAAGTAACGTAACGTTATATAAAACTTTCGATATATAACGAATAAATACGTTTTAATAAAAAAAATAAAATATGTCGAAAAATTAAAATAAATAAATAAAAATTAACGGGTATGCAAAATGTAATAATATCGTAATTGGCGTAATATTTTTCGAATTTTATCGAATGGTGGTTTTCGTGGCCGTCGAACATAAGAAGACGTTTCGATTTTTTCGTACGTGTTCGAATATGTTAATTAAAGTGTTAAACCTATTTTAGACCTAGTTTATTTATCGTTTAGCCGTTATTGCTTATAGTAATTTTCCAGCCGAGTGGGAGTGGGTTATCGGCGAACTAGCGGAGAAAGTAGTTTTTTTGGGCAAGGATGATAAATAGGGGTAGGGCCTAATTTTAAAAGTTGACAACTTGTATTATTATGGATTATTCCCGATTTCCTGGCTGGGCTTATCTAGGTTTTTTATGCCTTTTAGCATTAATAATAATTATGTCGGTTATCATAAAAAACTTTATTAAAAACTTTATTTCGTCGAAATTGTAAATATCCTTTTTTATAATACCGTATTTTACGATTATAACCCGAATAAGTTTAAATTATTTACGAAATATTTTTGGATTTTCGTATAAAATTTTTTAATAATTTATTTTTCGATTTAAACGCGTTTTAAGTTTTTGTTACCGTTTAACAAAATTAGTTACTTAATTAACCTTAACGCGTTTTGCGACGTATTACGTAAGTAGTAAATTTGCTATATCTTTAACATATTAATATCGGACGGGAAACGTTCGCGTAATTAAATTAAGAACTTGTTCGATAATCGATTCCTTTTCGATCGGCGTTAATTTTTGCGAATTAGGTACGGTATCGAATCGGGCGCATTTATTATTAATTCGCGTTACTAAGGTAATAAATGAGACATTATAGATACAATCAAGCTTTTTATAACTAAATTTCAGATCTCGTTTTTTAGCCTGAACGGCTAGGTTTATTCTCGCTTTTTTTGTAAGCCGTTCCATGTTGTGGTTATTAAGAAATAAGCGATTAAAGTTGAAGAATAAAAATGAGGAAAAAAGTGTACAGCTTGCTTATATGTACAGCTCGCTTGTGGGATACGTTACGTTATTTATTCGGCGTTAATATTTTCGTTATAAAGTAAAAAACAAAAAAGTTTTATAAATCGATTAATAATTATGAAAATGCTGTCGTAATATATACTTATAACTAAGCTTTTTAATAATGGAAGTTTGATAATAAAGTTATTTTAATAAAATTTCACGGTTATTTTGCGATTAGTAATAATTATAGTTTTTCGTATAGCTTATATTATGGCGTTTTTACTTTAACGTAAACGATATATCAGCGTAAAATCTTTTGTATTATATTTTTTTTAGGAAAATAATAAGTGCGTTAAAAGCGTTCTAAGGTTTTATGAATATTTAAGTATTTATTTAATTAATATTTGTCTATATTTCGTCTTAAGACTGTTTAGTTTTCTTTGGAATTTGTAATATATTTATGTATTTTTGCAGAGTATTATTATACGTTTTGATCTTTTAATACATAGTTAAAGGTATTATCCGTATTATCGTAATATGTTATATGCTGACTTACTTTTTTACGGTAATATTGAAAATTATGTAATTAATTTTGACCGTTTTTTTAAATCGGGTTGTTTGTTAAAAACGGTAGCTTTATTATTTTTTAAACTGTTACGATATATACTAACGAAATCGTATTTCGTTAATCTTGTATTATATAACGAAGCTGTCGTAGTATAAATTTTTTAGTCCTAAGAAACCGGGTAAAATTTTGATAATTCGTATAAATCTTAATCTAAGGTTAGTTATTTTTAAGAAAATAATTATACTTACGAAGTATTTTAATAGTAGTTATGAATTTTTTATCGGAAATAATATAATGTAATTTAAATTTTTGTAATTTGTAAGAAAACAAAATAATAAAATGAAGTATATTTTGATTATTTTATAATCCGATTATTACGCCTAAAGCATACTTTAATATATCGGTTTTTAATTTAATTAAGCGCTTTAAGTTATAAATAATCAATATTAATAAATTAATAATAGCTTTTTTAATATGTTAAAAGGTTTTTTCCGTTTTTAATATTTATTAAAACCTTTTCCTTTTTTTAGTAAGTTTGATAAGAGGTATTATTCTTCGCTTAAAATTTTTAATAAATTTTTAAAAAGAATTAACGAATCTGAAAACAGCTTATATTTCTTTAATTATAAAGGGCGTTACTTAATCTTATATTACTCCGATTTTTTAAGGCTTATTTCAATGTATTTAGGAGTTATAATATAGTTAAGTATTTAACTTTTTATATATAAAATTGGTTTTTCTCTGTATTAACTAATAACTTGGCGTTATAAAATAATTATAAACACGTTCTTCGTACTACTTTTTAGTTTTCGGAAATATAAAAATACCGTTTAAGTAATATATTACGAAAACGTCGAGGTGTTCCTTCAGAATATAATTAACTATGCGCTAGAAAATTACTAGCGCGTTAATATATTTTATAAAGGTAACGAAATATTCCTTTAAAGTATATTTAATTCGAAATTTTATTTTTAATAAGTGGCTTTTTTAATTTAAATTGAATTATGCCCGTTTTTAAAATCGAAAACGGTAAATTATTAAACTTTATAAACAAGACGTTTTATTATATTGATGAAAGATAATAGAGTTCGATTTATAATAGTAATATTATCAACTTATCGGTAGTTTATAATTAATCGTAATCTTTTATTTCTTTTAAGTACGAAAAATATAAAGTATTTAACTGGTAACTTCAATAATTGAATTCATCTTTTTTATAATCGATTTTCTAAATATTTCTTAAGTACGTACAGTTTTATTTTATTAAGCTTGTAAATAAGGTAAAAATTAGTAAACTTTTTATTTTTTAAATAATTTCATAATTTTATTCGCTATATTTTAGTAATTTAATTTCGAGCTTTTTTCGAAATCCGCGTTTATACTTATACTATTATAGGTATATATTAATTAGGGTGTTTAATTTCTCGGGTTATTATTGATAATTATTAATTGTTATTTAATTATTATAGTTTTGTTTTGATAGTAGTAATTTTGCGTTAAAACTTTTAGTAATACCTATTTTTTATATCGTATTTCTGAAGGTGGTAAGGTATTTATCCTATTTTTATGCCAGCATTTGTCGTTATTTTCGATTAAATATTAAAATTTTCATTATTTTTTTAGTATTTACCGTTGAGTTATAAAACGAATTTTACTTAATTAGTTTGTTAATCGATTAAAGGATTATGCTAGCGCGATTATACTTTTTTAAGATTATGTCGTAATCTTTTAACGGTACCAGATCGAAGTTAATTATTATATTTTTTTATGATAAAGATATTAAGGTAATTAATTTCGCGTATAATCATTTGTTATCGTAAAGAAATAGTTAGTTTTCGGTTATATTCGTTATATAAAAATTACTTTTATATTTTTATAGTAATTTAACTTTATTAATTATTTGTAATATAATATAATTACCTTATAAAGCTTCGTTATCCATTATAACGGTATATTAATATATTTTAATCCTTATTATTTAAAAATAATAAAGTTATTGTTATCTATTATTACCGCTAAGGTTTTTCGAAAAAGTTTTTTCGTTTTATTTAGGGCGAGCTTTTACCATTTTCCGGCTTTTTTATAAGTAACTTTTATTTTTTGGATTTTGTTTAAGTTGCTGTAACGTCTCATACATATGAGCGCAACACTTTTTAGAATTTCGCAACAACAAATCCAGATAACTCAACCACAACAGATCCAATTAATTTAATCGACGGTATTCTTTTTCGCTAATTATATTTACAGCTTTTGAATAAGTGCACGCCTTATATTAAGCCTTCTTGCGGACGTATATTGCCATTCCCTCCTGCCAACCTATATACGACCGATTACCTTTAGTAGCTATTAGCAGCAATTTTTTGCCATAACCTTTTTGTTGGCTAAAAAAACTTGTTCATCTTATATAGTAAGTGTTTTTTTTATTGGAATTTTTTGTTTTAACAATTATATATACGTAAGGTCGAATTGTTGCTCCGACAAATCCTACAATACCGCGACGCGCCTTCCGACGGGCCCTCCGACGCGCCCCATAACAAGCCCTACAGCCGCGCCCTACAGCCTTGCCCCGCAGCCTTGCAACGCGCCCTTTAACCTTCCAATACGACGTATTTTGCGAATATCTTCCACGTATTAAAGCCGGACAAAAAACGCTCGCGTATATGGGTTGGGAATTCGGTCGGTAAACGTTTTCTCGTCGGTCGGCTTTAATACTTGCGGATTGGGGGTGATATTAACTTGCACGCGTTACGGGGGCTTGTTGCGGACGTATATTGCCATTCCCTTTTGCCAACCCGTATGCGACCGACCATCTTGATATAATGCGTGCACTTGTTTAGAAGCTGTAGATACGGTCGGCGAAAGAGAGTACGATTAGTTGTAATCAATTTAAGGTATTGTAGTTGAGTTATCTGGATTTGTTATTGCGAAGTGTCAGAAAGTGTTGCGCTTATATGTGTGGTACGTTATTTGTTTATATAATTAATTAATTTCGTTTAATAATTTTTTAATATATTACTATTATTCTTCCTTTTTATCTTTTAATTTACTAATTTTCTTTTTTAAGTTGTTAGTTAATCGCTTATAATTGTTGTATATGTTTTTGTTATTATCGTATTTATATTGTTAAATTTTATAAATAATCTTTTTATATTTTAAATAATTTTTTGCTAATATATTCTTGCGTAATATTTATTAAATTGCTTTATTGTCGAATATTATCTTTGATCGTTTCTCGTTTTTTAAAGTAGTTGCGTGTATTAACTAAATTTGTAATTTTGTAATAACTTGTTAATAGTTTTTAATAATCTTTTTTCAATTAATATTTCCTCGCTTTGGTAGTCGTATTATTTAAATTAACAGAAAGGATTTTTTTTATAAGTATTATTTTTTTTTTGATCCAATTTTAGGGGATTATTTTTAATCGATATTTTTCTATGGGCCGATAATTCGAAAGTGTTAATATTATTATTTGTCGTTTTTATTATTTCTTATCTTTTTAAGAAAGTTAAACCTATCTTTAGTTATACGTATAATATATTAGTAAATAGAACGTTTCTATTCCTTATAGTTAAAATATTATATACGTTAATAGTAAGGGTATGTATGCGTCCATATTGATTTGAGATTCCGGGGTAGACGGTTTCGGTTTATTTTTAATATTTCTATAGTTATTTTTTAATTATCCAGACCGTTTATCATTAGATTTGTTTTATTATCCTCGTAAATGTAGTATTTCATTAATAAGCTTTTTTTGCAGCTTTTATTAGCGGGTTTCCTATTATTTAAGGCGTTATTATATTCCGGCCTAATATAAAATTTTAGCTTTTTTTAGGTACGCTATCTTTTTACGTCCGAAGGTTCCGAAGGGCCCTCTTTTCCTCGCATTATAATAAAGGTCTTCTCATTTTATTTATTTTGAACTTGTCCTATAAGTACCGAGGTTTATAGCCAGTCTTATCGAGGGCTTTTAGGTAACCTATATTAAGATATTTTGTGATCTATTTTACTATAGTTCTAGTATTTTATACGGCGTATATCGTATTATTAGATAATTTTAATTTTTATAAGTTCTAGCTTTGTTTTATATAAGGTGTTATTTTTTTAAAGGTATTAATGTTTATCGAATACTTAACCTTATTATTACTTTAAATACCTATTTTTAAAGTATATCGTTTTCGTTATTTTTATCATCGTTTAAATTATCGATTATTAATTTTAATAACTTTTACAACATATCTATTTAAGGTAATAAATCGTTCGATACAGATTACTTTATGCTTAACGGCGTTTTTAAGTTTTTTATACAATATGTCAATTAAGGTATTTTTTCCTCTTATTTTCCTATCTACTTTTACCGATTAAGGTTTTGAAAGTAATAACATATTTAAACGCGTGGTATTTTTTTTTTTTTGGCCTTAATTCGAGAAATCTTTAAGTTACGAATCGTTTTTCGTCCGAATTACTAAAGCTAAAACGAAATTTGTTCTTAAAATGGCTATATAATAAAAAAATATCGTTTATCGAATTTTCTCGATTATTTTCAATATTTTCCAGATAATTTCTTATAATAGGCTTAAATTAAGTTGCCGCGTTTTGAATAAGGTACGTTCCTATAGTAAAAATCCAATTTAGGTTATTATTAATATTTAGAAAGCGTAGGTAAACGCGTGCTTAAGTAAGAAAAATTTATAGGTTCCTTTGTCCCTTATAATGTTCCGGCTTTTTGGGTTTTGTTTTAGTAATAATAGTTTTTATAGGTAAAATACTTTATACTTCGATAACAAATTATTAAAACTTTCTTTTAAGTTATTAAATACGGACTTAAAATTATTAAATAGGAATTTTCTAAAAAATAATCGATATTTTAATAATGCTAAATATTACTTAAACTCTAACAGTGTTACTAAATAAAATTTATAATATATAACGTCCTATACAAGCGAACGAGCTACATAAGCGAGCGAGTTAATTCTTTTAACTTTTTAACTTTAATTATGAATTTCTTAACACTAATAATAGGGAACGTCTTATGAAAAAAGCTAAAATAAACTTAGCTATTTAAGCTAAAAAAGGAGACCCGAAATTTCTCTTTAAAAAGCTGCATTTTATACATAACGTTTTCGAATTTATTTTGAAAGCCCGATATTACGGTCAATATTCCCGAACCGATAATGCCCCTAATTCGTAAAAATTAACACTAACTAAAGAAAAATTAGTTAATGAACGAATCCTTAATTTAAATATGCGAACGTTTTTTATCCGGTTTTAATATGTTAAAGATATGACGAACTTGTTATTTATCTTACGTATTGCGATACGTATTAGAACTAACTAGGTATCCAACTTTGTTAAACGGTAAAAAAAACTTAAAACGCGTTTATATCGAACAATAAATTACTAAAAAGTTTTATACGAAAATTTAGAAATATTTCATAAATGATTTAAACTTATTCGGGTTATAATTACAAACTACGGTATTATAAAAAAAGATATATATAACTTTAACCAAACATAGTTTTAATAAGGTTTTTTATAATAACTTATATGGTTATTACTAATAATAAAAAAAGTAAAAAATTTATAATAATATAAGCTATTAACCTTTAAAGTTAAGTCTTATTTTTATTTATTATTTTTATTAGAAAAAAACATCTTTTCATTAGTGCGTCTATAACTTGTTTTTATTTAATTGGAAAATTATTATAAACGATAACGGTTAAATAATAAATAAATTAAATATAAAATAAGTCTAATATTTCGATTAATATATTCGAACCCTTACGAAAAGATCGAAAGGTTTTTTTATTTTCGACGGTTACGACAATTACTATTCAATAAAACTTGAAAATATTACGTTAATTACTATATTATTATATTTTACATAGCCGCTAATCTTTTTTGTTTGCTTTAACTTTTCGCCGTATCTTATTTTTCTCCGTTAAACGCGTTTATTCGTTACATTTTAAGAGTTTTATACGACGTTACGTTATTTATATTATTAAAACGAATTATCGGCGGTTTCCGGAACGCGTTTTAAGTTATTATAACGACCGATAATATTAAATCGGGATTCGCAAAAACGGGATTTATTTTATTCGATCCTAATAGTATCTTTTTTAAGTTATAAATTTTAATTATACTTAAAGTAACCGTTTTCTCATTTACTTTTATTAATTCCGTTATTTTCTTACTTGCGAGAATTGTTAAAAATGTTATCGAAAGATTTCGATAAAAACGTTATTTATAAAAAAATTTAACGAAGTAACTTACTAACAAAAATAATTAAATCGGTTAATTTTTTAATAAAAAAAAACTTAATATTATTATACAAAAACGCTTTTTTTCGAGAAAAATGCGATTTATTAAGTAAAACGAACTATACCTTTAATAAGCGTTGTAAAATTAAAAATGTACGTTTTTAAAAAGGAGGAATATTTATTGTAAGGGACGTAAAGGCTTTTATAATTAAAAAAAGGGTAATAATAAGTAATCGCAGTAAGGAAAAGCTAAAAGTAATCGTTATAAAAAGAGTTAAACAAAAGAATGAAAATGTAATATCTACGACAAACGCGGATATAATGCGCGTATTTGTAATGAAATTATAAAAACGTTTAGTGATAAAAAATCCGGTTAGTTTGAATTAATTTATTGTTATAAAGTTTTAAAAAACGGCTCGCTCGCTTATGTAACTCGCTTCTTTATGTAGGACGTTAACGTTAAGTTAATTAAGTAATTATTAAATTTAAACGTACGGGTTAATATTAACAGAAATATTGTACAGATTTAAGCACTACAAAAATAATTTAATTACATAGCGTAATAATAAAGGTATTTTAAGTAACGAAATTATATTATAAGCTGTCGTTATTTAATTATAAAATTTAATAAATGTGTATATTTTTAATTTAATTTAATAGGTTTAAACCGGCTTAATCTTCTTTATAATAATAAAATATTTTTAACCTTTTTAAGTCTTTTTAAACCGTTAGTCAATTTAACTAGCTTAAGAAGTTAAGTATGCACTAAGCCAATTAAATACGTTAAGCCACTTAAGCCCGTCACGTAACCTTTAGTTAGGGTCAGGACTAGTTTCTGCGCCCTCCGACCGTTCTGGCAGGCCAAGCCGTGTTAGGCCATAACACCTCTTGAGCCAATACTAGGATATATACATCAGGAAGATTCCATAGTTAGATAGCAGCAGCTTGAAATATAGCTTTGTTACCCAAGACGCCTTTGGTATTACGAGACGTAACTAAGTTAATTTTTATTGCCTCAGATTCCTACAGTACTCCTGCTAATATAAACCCGTACGTTTTGGTTTAATAGTTAGTTAACTAGCCTAGCCGTTACACTATAGTATTAGTCATAATTTTTAACATACTGTCAGCAATGGGTCGCGCTAGTAGCCACGTTACCTAAATTAGGTGCAACTTTTACATTGGTTAACCATATGTCATGAACCAACCAGTGGAGGCCACGGAAACGGTCGCGCTAAGGCCGAAAACAGGACCCAAGTGGGTCAGTCACGAGAACAACGTATGCATTTAAACGTAAGGATCCGAGCTGCTCCGTCGGATCGGAAGGGAGCAGTATGCATGTAGGCATAAGGATCCGAGCTGCTCCGTCGGATCAGAAAGGAGCAACAAAAAGATATATACATTCGTTATTCCATAGTTAGATAGCGACAGCTTGCAATACAACTTCGTTACCCAAGGCACCCTTGGTATTACGAGACGTGACTAAGTTATCTTGTTACCTTATTGCTCAGATTCCCACAGTACTCTGCCAACATAAACCCGTCGACTTAGGTTTAATAGTTGGTTAATTAGCCTAGCCGTCACACTATAAGTATATACGAAAAATTGCAGCCCTTTATGCACTCTTATTTAAGCCCGAATTTAAAGCTATTTAATACATATAGCAGTTGGTAACAATTTAATTCGAACGGTTTTTTTGACGCTTTAAATATAAAACTTTCCGAAGTTTTTGCTAGAGCTTTCAGTTAATCTTTAATGCGGAGTAAACGGCTAAAATATATTTATATAAATTATCTTACTATTAAAAAATATATATAAGTCCGAACTTTTCGTTTTAATAGCTATATAAGTTATAGATAAATTAAAATAGCTACCGGTTATTCGAAGAATTAAATCCGTTACGCTTATATAGATGCCTAAGTTGTTTCTGAGCCTTATACGGGCCGTCGTTGTAATATAAACAAATAATAAGAAAAAAAAGCTACTTAAATTCGTATATACTTTAAAGATTAACCACTGAATAAGCTAACTAAAGCTATTTTAACGGTTATTTATAGGCCTTTTCGAGATGTACGCTTTTCGGGAAATTTTCCGCCGTTTCGGTTTCCGTCGCCGTATTACTCGTTATAAGTTACTTTTATCCAAAGCTAACAAATAAAAACAATTTATTTAAGCCCTTAAATACGTTAATTCAACGTTTAAAGATTAATGTCGACTATTATATTCCGACGCAATATGGATAACAAGGGGATATTACCGGAAATAATACGTAATACGCCGCGTAAGCGAAGAATAGGACGAAACGTATATAATGGAAAAAGATTAACAGAAAGATAACTAGATGTTTTAGGATTACTTTTCCGGTATAACCGGTAAAAAGCCTGGAATTTTTTGGGGAAAAGATTAAGGCTAATTTAACGCGGATATATATTACAAGCGTACGATGCTCATAATAGACGGCTGGCTTCAAATTAATAAGTTAGATTTTTATTATTACGACTTTATATTTATATATGATAGCGCCTTGAATTATATAATAAAAGCTTCAAAATAAAAGTTAATCGATTACTATAATCCCGTAATAGCCTAACGTTTATATTTATCCGATTTTAACTTAATCGAGACAGTATATAACTAGATAAATGATTATATTAAAAATAAATAAAGATTCGACAAAAAGCCTTTATACGATAATTTTCGCAAATATCTTAAAAAGGTTTAAAAAGTAGTCTTTAAAAAGTAATTATTAAACCTAATTCAAAAGATGCCTAGGTATTATCAAGTTGTTATCGACGCTTAAGGCGGCCATATAAGATATTAAATTATATAACGTTATACACAAGTACCCTGGATGCACAAGCACCCTGGATGAATTTTCACACATTCCGATTATCCAACTTTAATTGTTTATTTCTTAACAATAATAACATAGAACGGCTTACGAAAAAAGCGAGAATGAACCTAGCCATTTAGGCTAAAAAACGAGACCCGAAACTTAGTTATGCGACATTTAGTTTTATGTATGAAGTTGTTCGTTTTACTTTGCAGACACGATATACTGGTACATTTTCCCTAAGTAACCGTATACCTAAATCGCGAAAATTAACGCCGACCGAAGAATAATCGATTGTCGACCGTATTTTCGACTTAAATGCGCGAGCGTTTCCTATCCGGCGTTAGTATATTGAAAATATGGCGAATTTGTTGTTTGCGTAATACGTCGCAAAACGCGTCGGAGTTAATTAGGTGGATAACTTTGTTAAACGGTAACAAAAACTTTAAACGTGTTTAAATCGAAAAATCGATTATTAAAAGGTATTATGCGAAAATCCAAAAACATTTCGTAAGTAATTCGAATTTATTCGGGTTACTATCGTAAAATACGGCATTACAAAAAAGGATATTTACAATTTCGACGAAATTAAATTTTTGATAAGATTTTTTATAATAACGGATATGGTAATTACTAATGCTGAAAAACGTAAAAAATCTAAATAAATTTAATAAAGGAATAAAAAATAAGTTATAATTATTTAAGTTATTAATTCCTAAAATTAGATTATACCGTTATTTATTATTATAGCGGGGAAAAATTATTTTAAGAACTGATTCCGTAATAACCCGCCGTTAGTAGCCGGTTAGAAAATCGCATTAAGTAATAATAACTGGATAACGAACGAATTAAGTTTAAAATAGGTCCAGCATTTCGATTAATATATTCGAACGCGTACGAAAAAATCGAAACGTTTCCTTATTTTTAACGGCTACGAAAGCCATTATTCGATGAAATTCGAAAAATATTACTCCAATTACGATATTATTACATTTTATATGCCCGTATATTTTTCATATAAGTTTTAACCTTTTAACGTATTTTGTTTTTCTCTTTTAAAACGCGTTTATTCGTTATATATCGAAAGCTTAATACGACGTTATTATACCCATATCGCCAAAAAAAAAATTTTTGCCAGTTTTTACGACGCGTTTAAAGTTATTATAACGTCCGATAATATTAAATCCGGATTCGCCGTAATTAGTTTTGTTTTATTCGATCTTAATACCGTTTTTTCCACGCTCGAAATTCCTTTAATTATACTTACGCCGACCGTTTCCCCGTTAACCTTTGTGTTATAACACAATTGCTCGGACCTCGGAAGACGGTCTCTTGGCAGACCGTAAAACAGGATCCAAGTGGGTTAATTATGTAACATGGATTCATAAGGATTTAATGAATCTAACTAAAGTCGTAACATAAATTTATGAGGATTTAATAAATCCAGCTGAAGTCGTAACATGGATTCATAAGGATTTAATGAATCCAGTTAAAGTCGTAACATGGATTTATAAGGATTTAATAAATTTAGTTAAAATCGTAACATAGATTTATAAGGATTTAATAAATTTAGTTAAAGTTATAATAAGATATATACATTCGTTACCATATAATTAAATAACGACAGCTTTTAATATAACTTCGTTACCTAAAGCATTTTTAATATTACGAAACGTAACTAAATTATTTTATCATCTTATTACTTAAATTTTTACCGTATTTTGCTAATATAAACCCGTCGATTTAGGTTTAATAATTAATTAATTAACCTAGCCGTTATACGTTAAAAGCTTTTGTTTAATAATACCGTCAGATTTTAAGTAATATTCCGACAATATATTTATTAATAAGCAGCCCGCTTACGAAATCCCTAAAGATAACGATATGAACTCGGACGAAAAGGACTTAACCCCCGTCCTAATTAAAAAAAAAATCTTTTAACGTTTAAACTTCGTAAATCAGCGTATTAGTTAATTCGAACTTTTTTGGAATAAGCCTAATAAGCCCTTAAAAAAATAACGATTTAAACGGGACCTAACAAAAAACCGGGAGAAATTTTAAAACCTTTTAAACTTAAACCTTTTAATAAAATATCTATTAAGTTATAGTTATTTTTTACTTAATGCCGAACGTATTTCGGATATTTCCCAATACGACTTATTATTTTAACGGTACGAATTAAATTCGTAATAAAACGATTTTCGGGATATATAATTACTTAATTTAAATTTGTTATGCGAAAATACGTTATTACGCCTTTGGAATAATAAAATGTGGAAATAATACGAATTTACAGCGATTATAAAGTTTTCGAATAAGCTTTTTAAAAAGTTTTTGGGATAATAAACGAAAAGAATAAGGTAAAAATAAGTATTTAACAATTGCGATAAAAAGGATTCGCCTCTCGATATGGCATTAAATTTGTTTAGCTTTTTTTAAAACTTAATTAAAGTTAAAAAGTTTTAATAACTCGATTCTTCGACGGCCTTAAAAAGGAGGTGCAAAAAAAATTATTTAAAAAAAATCGATTAAAATACTTAACCGATTATATTGTTAAAGCTGTTAAAATTAATGATCGATAATACGCCTAGCGAATACGTAACGCTAAAGGGAAAAACGATAATAAGTTACGATATTATGCTAATATTAGTATACCTTAACGGCAAAATACTACATATGGGACGGAACCCGGACCTATAAAGATTAAAGCGGTCCAGAAAAAAAAAGATTGGAGTAAAATTAAATATTATAATTGCAAAAAAACGGAACATATGGTAGTACGATATAAGGAACCCAAATAATTAAGAAGTTGGACCCCGGTACCGGAAAGACGATTTATTAAACCTAACGGAAAATCTTTTAATTCAAATAATAAAAATATCGCCATAATACGAAAAGGAGAAGGCCTTTTAGGACCTTCTTACTTGGAGAAAATATAGAAATAATAAGGAGCTAAAGGGTTATCCCAAGTTAGAATTTAACAGTATTTGGAACGATAACGATAAATAATATGGACTATGAAAAAATAGTTGTGAGATTATTAAGGATAGATAGAGGCTATCTGCCCAAGAACACCTAACCGATACGGACGAAAATATGTAATGTACTGTCGACGACCAGAATACCTTATTTATGAAGTATGGAAATAATCCATTTACCGACGAATTATACGTATAACGCAAGAAAAATTCGATTTCCCTAACAAAACCGGAAATAACAAAAAAGATAAGTAATAATATCGATATTTTAGAATTATTAGTACGCGGGAGGATATCGACCAAAAAACAGCTAAATAAAGTTAGCTAACGGGCGAACGCTGCCCTTAAGGGGACCCTTTTTGTTATTATAAATAATATACGTACGATCCCGAAAATGAAACAGCTTTAGAAGGACGCGATTTATTTATACGATAACTAATCGCGGACTTACACCTCTAGTTATCCACCACCATAAACCCTTAAAAACGAAAAAAAAATTTAATCGACTTAAAATAAACTACCAAGGATTTGTAAAGAATTAACGAAAATACCCTTACCTGGGAAATTACTTACGTAATGGAAAAGCAATTTATATAATAAAATTAAGAAATACGATAACAAACGGAAAAAATGTTACAGCTAAAAGGAAATATTAAGGTATAAAAAGTCCGTAATATATAACTACAGAAAAACGTCGAATGATATGCAGTACGTATTGGCGTACTAAAACCGTAAGTTAAACGGCAACATTACCTTATCAAGCAATTACGAGACCAGACCGAGGACCTTAGAAGACGAACACACCGGCTGGAACAACCCCCAAAAGAACCAAGCCCTCTGTAGGAGAGCCGCGGGGAGGCGAGACCCAGAGGAGGCAACAAGAACTCCCAAAAAGGGCTCTGGCAGTAATAGGAGGCGAAGAGAACCCCATCACGTTAAAATTGCGAATTGGGACATATTAGTACACCGTTATGGTAGATAGCGGGGCTTTAAAAGGTAACTACATTACACCTAAAGTAATTAACCGATTTAAACTACCATGGAAATATAAAAAGGACCTTTACATTACGAATACAGCCGAAAGTTAACTATTTTTATACGACAACGGGAAAATTACACGCAAAATTAATCACCTCGATACCGTTACGTTAGGACGGCATATAACCATTAATTTCGACATAGTACCGTTAGGGAATTACGACATGATTTTAGGAACGATATAGTTACGCCAGTATAACCCCCTAATTAACTGGACCATTAGCCAGGTGAAAATTCTTTTACGGTCCAGCGACAAATAACAAAAAGAAAAATAAAGATCTTAACATTTACTTAAAGGTAACGATAAATGCTAATACGAGAACACGATAAAAACCTCGCCATTTATAAGAAAGCGACATAAAAAAGAAAAGGGGTACCATAAAAAAATTCGACGTATTATTGCTACTATTAAAGTAAAATTGCGGCAATTAAATAACGACTTATAATAACCAACCCCCGAATTAAAAAAATTAACTAATATACTACCATAATATCATAAGTATAAAAAACTTTTTAGTAAGGAATTTGAAACAAAATTACTAAAACATAACGAATGGGATTATGAAATTATTTTTTAAAAAAAAACATCCACCAAATTTTACCTTATTTACAATTTTAATAAAGCAGAATTATACATATTCCGAAAATACCTAAAAAACCGATTTAAAAAAGGATGGATTCGTTTGTTTAAATTATTTGCCGGTTATTTTATATTTTTCGTTCCTAAGAAAAATGGTAAATTACGATTAATTATGGATTACCGATAGTTTAATAATATTACTATAAAAAACCGAATGTTATTATCTTTAATTAACGAAATAAAAAACCGCTTTTATAAAGCGTAATGGTTTATTGCTTTTAACTTTAAAAACGGATATAATTTGATTCGGATTAAAAAAGGTTACGAATAAAAAATAACGTTTCGAATTAAATACGGATTATATAAGTACTTAATTACCTTTATGGGATTTACCAATATATTTGTTATTTTTTAACGTATGGTAAATTACGTATTTCGAAAATACCTTAATATTTTTATCGTTTATTACCTTAATGATATTCTTATTTTTTCAGAAACCAAAAAGTAATACGAAAAATACGTTTATAAAGTATTACAATTATTTCAAAACATTAATTTACTCGTTAACGCGGAAAAAAGTTAATTTTATATATAGGAAATGGAATATTTAAACCATATTATCACCCTTGGATATATTAAAATAGACCCAAAAAAAATCGCTACAATACTTAATTAGGCATAATTTATTACCATTAAGAAAATATAAACCTTTTTTGGATTTGTTAATTACTATCGAAAGTTTATTAAAAATTTTAGCCGGATAATAATACCCCTTAATATTTTAATACAGAAAAAATAAAAAATTTAATAAACGTTTATAACGGAAAAAACATTTTAACAGCTTAAGGAAGTAATTACGAATTAGCTAGTACTAATTATATACGATTTAAATCGTTTAATAAAGCTAAAAACCGATACATTAAATTACGCTTTAGGCGTAATAATCGGATAACGAAATAATTAAGAAATTTTGCACCTTATTATTTTCTTTTCCTACAAATTACAAAAACCAAAATTACGATATGCTATCCCCGATAAAAAATTTTTGGCTATCGTTAAAACGTTTCGAAAATTTAAACACTTTTTTAAAAATAATTAACATTAAGTTAAAGTTTATACGGATCATAAAAACCTTACCCAATTTATTATAACCAAAAAACTTATGGTACGATAATTCCGTTATGCCGAAAAGCTAACCGAATATAACTTTATTATTATTTATCGTAAAGGCTTAGAAAATAAGAAAGCTAATACCTTTAGTAAACGATTAAATCTTAAAAAAAAAATGGTTAAAATTAATTATACGGTATTCGATATTACGCTAGAAAAATATCTACGTCCTTGCTAAATTGCAATAATACAGAAAATAATATTAGACTTACATTAAAAGATTAAGTAATATAATAATAACTTATTAAAAAAACAGATAAAATACAAATTTTATAAAAATATTAAAAAAACCTAATACAAAAAATATATGAATATTTTTTACATAAATACCCAGGAATCCACAAAACGTTTAAACGCCTTTAACGCAATTACTATTTTCCAAAAATGAAGAAAATAATATAAAAAATTTTACGATAATACGGCGTTTACGCCAAGGTAAAAGCACGACGACATAAACCATATGGAAAACTACAACCGCTACCGGTCGCGGAACGACCATGGGATTTTATTACCATGGATTTTATTATTAAGCTCCTTTTATTAAAAGACCCAGTTACTGGCATATATTACGATAATATTTTCGTAATCGTTAATCGATTTATAAAGTTTTTATATTTCCTACTATATAACGAAAATATAAACGCCGAATAAATAGCATATATTTTCTTTAAAAATATTTTTAGTATATATAAATTGCTATACGAAATTATTTTAAATTACGGAATAATATTTACCTTCAAATTTTGGTAAAATTTAATAACCCAAATTAACTTAAATTATAAATTATTTAGTATTTTTCGACCTTAAACGGATAGATAAATAAAACGACAAAACCAAACATTTAAAACATATTTACGATATTATATTAATTATAAATAAAATAATTAAGTTAAAAAATTACTAATCGTTTAGATAATTTATAATATTAATTATTACGAAAATATCAAAATAATATTATCCATAACCAATTTTAAATTTACTTTTAAAACTTACAAAAAATTATACGAAAAAAGATCGTTTAGTATTAAAGTAATTTTAACCGCAAAACAACTTAAATAATTACACCAAAAAATAAAAACGGAATTCGAATTCGTACGTAATTAAATAAAAAAATATTATAATCAAAAACGGTTAAAAGGATTAATTTTTTCGAAAAAAGAAATGGTTTACCTAGTTACCAAAAACATTTAAATAAGATGCCTAAATAAAAAACTTGATTTTAAGTATATCGGCTTTTACAAAATCATTAAGAAAATCTTAAATAATAATTACTAACTAAATTTGCCACCTAAAGTTAAACTTTATTTAATCTTTTATATATCCTTATTTGAGTTAGCCGAAAGTATTATCAAAATATATATTAAATAAAATAATATGGAAATAGAGGAAAAATAAAAATACGAAGTAAAAAAAATCCTGCATATGCGAAAAATCAATAAATTTACTTAATATCTAATTAAGTGGAAAGGATATCCAGATTCGGAAACTTTTTGAGAACCCGTTAGGAACCTTATGGGATTTTAATAATTATTAAAGAACTTTCACTAGCGGCGCCTAAGATAATATCTTAATTAATGTTATTAATAAAAGTATATCCCAGATTATTGTCGTTAGGAAAGCCTTACGCTATAGCGGTTTTAAGTTTAGCTGTTATGTAAACTTTTTTTTCCTTACGTTTTAAATTTTTAAGCTCGTTCAAATTTTCTATACCCCGATAAATTAATTTAACGCTTTTCTTTTATAAAAAAACTTGTTATTTATTTATACGGATAAAACGTACGATTTATTCGGAAATTTCGGATATCTTGTTTATTAAATCCTTACAAAATTTAACAAAACGATCGGTAATTATTTATCTTTTTTAATCCAGGCGATTTTTAACACGATTAATACCGTCCAAAAAAAAAAGGAACCGCTAAATTATTATAACGACGGTTGTAATATCGAACGCATTATTTGTAGCGTTTAAAATCCTTAATTACAACGTACCGCGTCCCCTTTTTAAAGTAAGGGGTATAAGGCATAACGTTAAAACCAAATTTGAGAATATGGTAGGTAAAAGAAGTAACGTTTTTTTTTTTTAATTAGGACGGTTACGGGATTTATGGTTAAAAATACGGCTTAATATAATGAAAAAACAAAAACACTTATTAAGGAAAAAATTTTCGAGGCGAAGATTTGGAGAAAAGGGGATTATGTTATGATATAATTGCTCGGACCTCGGAAAACGGTCTTTTGGTAAACCGTAAAACAGGATCTAAGTAGGTTAATTATGTAATATAAATTTATAAGGATTTAATAAATCCAGCTAAAGTCGTAATATAGATTTATGAGGATTTAATAAATCCAGCTAAAGTCGTAACATAAATTTATAAGGATTTAATAAATCCAGTTAAAGTTATAATATGGATTTATAAACATTTAATAAATCCAGTTAAAATCATAATAAGATATATATATTCGTTATTACATAATTAGATAGCGACAGCTTTTAATATAACTTCGTTACCCAAGGCACCCTTGGTATTACGAGACGTGATTAAGTTATTTTGCCATCTTATTGCTCAGATTCTCACCGTACTCTGCCAACATAAACCCGTTGACTTAGGTTTAATAGTTGGTTAATTAACCTAGCCGTCATACTTTGCCGGTTCCATTCGTTCCTCGTTTGCGAATACCCCTAGGAATATTAAAGAAGTAATAAAACAAGGACGTTACTTGCAAAAAAGGATTAGAAATTACTAGGGTAACTTGCCGACAAAAATCGTTAAATCGGTTAATTTTTTGACAAAAAGTAACTTGTTACTTTTGTACGAAGTTGCTTTTTTTCGAAAAGAAGTTACCCAATTACGCGAAACGAACCATATCTTAAGCAAACGTCGGAGGACCAAAAACAAACGTTTTTAAAAAGGAGGGATACTTACTATATAAGAAGGATAAGCTTTCCTGGCCGAGAAGGAAGGGGGTGGTGGAAAAATGCAACGAATAATAGCCGAAGGTAGTTGTCGTAAAAGGGTTGCGACGAAAGAACGGAAGTGTGGCATTTGCGGCAAGCCCGGACATAATGCGCGTACTTGTAATGAAGCTGTAGATACGTCTAGCGAAGAAGAATCCGATTAATTTTAATTAATGCGATATGTTGTTGTTGAGTTATTTGAATTTGTTGTTGCGAGGTGCCAAAATTTATCCAGGGTGCTTGTGTATCCAGGGTGCTTGTGTATTACGTTATTCTGTATTATCTTATAAGTTATAGTTTTTAGCCGTTATTACGCATAACTTTAAATAAAGAGATATTACAAAATATTAGTAAAATACGTTAATCCAAGGTAGGTTATTACCTGGTGGGTCTCCTGGCCTCCATACCTAACAATGTGTTTAAAATTACCCCTAACATTATATTAAAACGTATGGGAGTATACGTCCTAGTTATCTAGGGACTGATGTGGGGCGGTGGAGGTAAGTAACTGAAAGCACCTCTGCGAGTTGTACACAAAATCGGCAACATCCCTGCTTCACTAAAATACAATCTGGGCACAGACCATGTAAGCCATTTTGGCGCCCCCACTTTGCGCCTTCGTCTTCCTAGGCACTTTAGTCGGTCGTTAAATTCTTCTTATATAAAATATATTGCCATTTCCCAGTTTGGAGACCATTATTTGACCTACGGATTTGAACCTTACTTTTCTAACTAGCATCGTACAGTATCATTTGTTTAAGAATTTCCAAGATGAACTCTTAAGTAATAGCAGCGTTGCTGTTTGGAACGTTTGCGTCCCTCCTCCTATGCCTGTGGCCCAGCCGACACTTACTCCCGGCAAGTACCCTGGTCTTTATCATCCCGCCCAACAGTCTACCGGTTTCATAGGATTATCCATGATTCCGGCTTCACTTCGTCATATTGGTGTCCTGGTATTCGCCTAAACCAGTGGATCTCGGTCGTTTGCGCAGAATCGAGAAACCTCTGGATGAGGATCTTCTGCAAGTTTGCTTGGAAGATGGAAATGCTAACAAAAGCAATTGCCCATTCGCGTTCCCTTCCTAAGGCAAGGGCACTGACTGAAAGGAGAAATTGACGCAGTGGATGCAGTGCGCAAAGCCAGCTTGCCATTTCAAAGCTGAACCGAGGTTCCAACGCTATGACAGGTACCCCGATGCCAACATCATATTTGCGGACACGGCCATTTCGAAGGTCGTCCATTGCTTGCTGCGTATCTATTGCTCTGCCGGCTGCAGCATTTTGAGAGAGCTTTGCGAACATTGGATATTTCTCGTGACTTATGTTATTATATCCAACCCGGATATAACATATCTCTCTTTTCCCGATGTCCAGGAGGAGCCAAAGATATAAGTGATTGATCGCAAATGTAATTGCAAAGAATATGAACTCTTTCGGAATCTCATTTGTCGAAAAAGCCTTCGCAATACAAAGACTAGGCAAAAGGCCGATTGCTAACCAGCCAAGAGCGTATCTGATAGGGCGGGCATACTCCTTGGAAGCCCAATGCCACACAGGAAATCGTTGATGGATATGAAGCCAATTATTTTGTTGGAGAGCGATTGTTGCGTCTTCTGGCGCGAATAAGAGGCCAGTCATCTTTGGATCCACTTGCTTTTTGGAGCTGGTTCTCTTCGTATGAGACTCCATCTTCTTGACTGTACCTTCGACCAACGCATCGTAATTTGCCTTGGTCAAAGAGGGAACCTCAAGTTGCCCTCCCTTTCTTGTCGGCACGAAAATTTCACGCTCCCAAGTAAAAGCTGTCTTCATACCATCGTATCGTGCCTTAATGCTCGCGGGTCCATTCAAGACCAAGTATTTCTCCACGGTGCGGCCAGTCAAACATTGGATCGCAACGGTATGCGTTGGGTCCACGCCGTAGGTCACTGCTGCCCAAGAGCCTAGAAAGGCGATCACCATGCCGAGGGAAGGGACATCAACGGTATCCATGTCGGATGCTTGTAATCTTTGCGGGTCGAGTGTCATGCGGTTCGGTCCTTTTGCACGGGCGGGTTCTTTCAAGCATTTCAATAAGAAAAAAGGATGCGAAGTGCGGGGTAACATATATTATAGCCCTTTAGGCAGCAGCACAAGGCTGGAATCCACGTGAAACCAAAAAAAGCTAGCTGATGCTCGATGCTACTTGACAGTAGGGTTTACATTAGGTATCGATTAGGTGGGGGGGGGGGGGGGGGGGGGGGGGGGGGGGGGGGGGGGGGGGGGGGGGGGGGGGGGGGGGGGGGGGGGGGGGGGGGGGGGGGGGGGGGGGGGGGGGG
>QJNV01000433.1:0-50999 GCA_004155935.1 Monosporascus sp. GIB2 | reverse complement strand
CCCCCCCCCCCCCCCCCCTTTTTTTTTTAAGAGTCGAAAGGGCTCGACGCGAACGCGCCGATATGCGGTCTGACTAAATTCCGGCGTCCAACTTCGAAACCCCTTGGATACCAGGTAGCCTATTCATGCCGAATCAGATTCGTTGAGAAACCATTCCTAAACTTTATCACCACCGCAGCTGAGCGCTAAGGGAGGGAACTTGCTACGACGTTTCTCTAAAGAATCTCTCTCCCCTTGTGCTCCGGGAATGCGTCGAAAAAAACGCTAGAGGGGGCCGACTTAAGGGGAGGCGAGACGCCTGAGTGCTCAAACTTGGCCGTACAGAGCTCCCACGTGGGCATAGACTAAAGCAAGCATGTATACGTCGAAGATGTTTGCCTGTAGCGTGCCGTTTCCTTTGCTGGTGCAACGGTAAGCCCAGATCGCGAAGTCGAGAGCTTTCCGGTCATGTTCAATGCAGCATTATTCGACCACCGAGACAGGACGAAATCATAAGCCTGCCAACAGTTGCACGATGCAGAAGCGAATGCGAACACCCATATGAACTGCGATGATGACAACCGTTAGAAACCGCCTCCTGATAGCTATTCTTGGGAGCGACTGTGTCTTCGGGAAAATTCCACCAACGTCGAACGTCATGAAACCAGGTACGAAGCTTCATGAGGGCCAAACTGCCAGCAATGCTGGAACTCTATCTTTCCCCCCGAGCCAGCGGTAGCACACCCAGTAGCTAGCGAATGCCCAGCAGAAAGTCTAAGGGTAACTAACTGTTCCCATATTCGCTTTTCGAGGAATAGGTGCACAGTTTTCACGCTGCCCCCCCCTCCCTTGAGGAATCTTTCAGACCAGCACCATCAAGAACACCCAAAAAGGCCCGTTGTCGAAGCAACTTCAGGATTACGCATAGACTGCCACTTCCCTCGCCCAAACAACTCTAGAGCCGCAAAACCTCTGAAACGCGATGTCCTCCCACACCCCAGGTAGTTTTAACCAGCACACCCACCAAGGACTGCGACACGTGCCATCTTGGGGTATGGCTATACTTGTTATGTCGTGTCAACAATTCTCTAGGATCTTCTACCTACTTGGGTAGATAGGGCCGAACGCAATTCCACCCGGGGGACGGATTTTAAAGTTTATACGTCACCTCGCTCTCGCTCTACATTCGCTCGGCATTCCGATTTATCATCCATGTTACCTCAATGGCCTAGGCAAATAACGAGTCATCTGCCCCGTGGCAAGAAGGAGTGACCTGCATTCCCGGCTGGTAAGTACTTACTGTAGATGCCGTACGATGTTGGTGTGGCCGTCATGCTACAACACCTAGCCAGCGTTACTTACGAGGCCCCCAACTGTCCTCTTGGCTGCGGATGTTCGTGTGATGGAGCCCCATTTGAACAGGAACATTAAAATTGCGGCCTTGTGTTTTGAAGGAAGGTGGCGTGCGTACTAATTATAACGTCCCCCCTCCCCCTCAAATGAAGTCCGCACCAGTCCGCATCCATAGGCTTGTAGCTGATAAACCATACAAATGATATGAATGGAGAGAAGCCTCACGTATCATGAAACGTTTCCATTGTCTCTCGAGCATCAAATTATCCGCTACGTGTTGCGAGCACGCGTCTTAGGGCAAGCCACAATGAAGAACGCTATTTTACCTAACAATTCAAGACACAAGCACACCCAATACCCACCCACCTACCTTACGCGGAGGGCATATGCCACGGGTGAACTCTGCGATGACTCACTCATCTCTAGCCCCGGGCCTGTTGGTCTGTCCGGAAAAGAGCGCTGCCTATAACCCAGGGGCGTATGTAATCAGAGGCGAGATCGAACAATCTCTGATTGGAACTATGGCCCGACCTCGACACGTTCGACCCACCTTGCAGAAGTAGCAATGAAGTGATACCCTACCTTGAGCGGCCTTGGCAAGACGTGATGGAGTCCACGACAGAACGAACCCTCAAGCTACCAGCCCGAAGCGGCCACGTTCTTCGTGCGCTCGAACGAGCCCAAAAAGCTCGCAGCGTAACCTCAGGCCACATATAAATCGACGAACGCATTCGGCGGATGAGTACTAACGTTAAACAAGCGGGGGCGACAGGTGAATGAAGCGGCCCGTCAGCCACCGTGATAGCCCGGGTATTGATCGCGAAGCACGACAGACCCTCTCCTGTCACCGGCCGGGGTTCGAGCTTAGCACCTACCTTTCTACCTACCTTCCCACCTCGCATGAGTAAGCAAGTGAGATGGATTCCTTCCCATTCCTACAAGTTGCTGTCGAGACAAGGTCCAGTCGATGACCGGGCGCGACCCCCTTGATTACTACGCGCCTAGGCAGTCGCGGCCCGGGACCTCACAGCGGCATAACTAGCTCTCGCGCAGGCAGAGTGCGCTCACGTCCTGCCCACAGTGTTCGATAGGCTCAACTCACCTCGGCTCATTACGGCGCCGGTTGGGGGGCGACATCCAATGGAGAAGCCCTCCCCCATGGCAACGGCCGCCGGCGCCTCGGATAGTCCTCACTATCAGCCTCTAGAAGTGCTTACACAGGAGATGCCAGCTCCTTGGTTGTTATTAGCTTGCAAGTTCGTGGTGGTGATAGGCAAAAGGCGGGCACACAGGCAGCGGCAACGCAGCACTCGCTCCGTGATAGCAGCTTGCCCTTGCCCCTGACGGCTCCGCACGTGACACTTTCCATGTTCCGGTGTTAGACGATGTGCGCGAAACTCGCCCAGCTCCTGCATGGGCGGGGATGAGTAATAGTTGCTGTACCCATCGTAACTTTTTCTTCCGGGAGAGCGCAGAAGATATGCATCGCATTCACGGGGGTGACCTGCCGTCGCCCGTGGCGTCGACCTATTTGGGGGGGGAGGGAGGGGTCCGGGTGCTTGTAGTCGGATGCTTGGCGTGGCGTTGCCTGGTGCGCGTTAATGCAGCTGCGTGTTATTGGTCGGGGACAGCACCTGTGGGGGGTATGAGACCCTGTGACGAGGGGGGGGAGGTGTGTTCCTTAACCAGAACCAGAAAAACTTCAATGTCAATGACTCATAAGGCCGACGGAACGGCAACCACTCTTGTTTCAAAACAGACTGCTTCACTTGGTCAGCGGAGCCTTCGACTAACGCACCTTGGGATTGCCAATCGCAAGAGATCAAGCATTAGCAATAATAGATCCATTGAGCTTGTACAAGACTACTTGAGATGCGACTAAGCTAAGTTGCAAAGACTCGGTTCGGCACGCGACGAGATCGAGTTGCAGTCGGACGAGTACGAAGCCCAGATCCAGAGGCTTTCTCAGATTTCATGCTATCTGCAAGGTTGTGGTCCACGGCCTCAAGGCTGACTTAAATCTTTTTGCCGGGAACCTTCTGATGACAAGATGGATGAGCCAGTCTCTTTGGGCTTCTGAAGCTGCCGAGGGACAAGAGCACCTGTTCCGAGAATGCCCAGTCGATCGGTAGCACGTCCTTTAAGATTTACCGTTTGCTCGAAATAGCCAGTATAAGGTAAAACTCCGAGTCGAACGCAGTAAGTCAGTTTTAGCCATGGCTTATGGTGCCGCAGTCGCTCTCTTCCCACGGTAACTCCGTCTCTCGCTGTTGTTGCGATTAGTGTCCCCCCACCAACACCATTCCATAGAACGACGCCGCTTTCTCCCCATCGTACAACTAAGCCCCGAGATAGGCCCCATATGCCATGATCCAGGAATGCATGCAAGACAACGCGTTTTCCGCCCCTTTCTTTGGTCACCATCTAGTTGTCTATAAGCTAGATGCTGTCCAAAGGTGGTATCAAATGCCCCTTCCACCGCCACGCACCGTGTAACATATAACAAAGGAAAGATTGAGGGTATTGTCACATGGAACTCCATTTTGTCTGTAGTCGAGCCTTCATTACAGGAAAGGTTTTCGTTCTCTAGTTGAGGAGTCCTGCCCACATACCAGGGCCGCCGGGGCCGCCGACGGCAGGATGAAGGGCAGAAAAGCTGCAGGGCGATGGCAGATAAGATTCCGAAGAGTAGCAAACTCGCTTCCTGCCTCCGTCCAAGTTCTCGTGGCTGCGGCCTAGGGCACCAGGTAACTCCGAATCCGCTGAGGAATATTGCTCATTCAGCATCGCGCGGACATTCTCCTGCAAGGTATTATCTATCGATAAAGGTCGACTTCGTTTTAAGGCGGGCCGAGTGATTGGCTGCATTTGGTTCACAGTACGCTCATAGTTTTGAAGCTCTTGCAGAGCACGGGCTGCATCAGCCGCGTCGTCTGTGTCGCATCCTTTTGATGCCACAGGAGTGTCGAGTGACATCTCCAACAAATCCCTATGCACCGGGCCGGTGTAGGATTCGGGCGAGCAAGTGATGCAATTCTGTTCGTAATCTTCGGGAACCGGGGCAATAGTAGGCCTCATGCTATACCTCTCACTACACTGCTTCGCATAGCGGCATCGCGCCTGGACATCCAGTTTGGTGAACGGCGCGCTAACCACTGAGGAAGCGGATGAGATGGAGGACGAGCGTGATGTGCGGGAAGAATCCGAAATCATCGACTCGGGCGAAGACGCTGTCGAGACAGAATGCGCGAGCGACGAACGACGCGTGGAAACGTAACTCTGTGGGGACGAGCTGATAGAACCGGGCCATCTGTCCAGGCTTTGGGTCGCTGCAACATGCGAAGCTTGGTTCATAGCGAATCCCATCGATCCCTTGCTAAGGAGACTGGAAGCAACACTCGCAGCGGGAGTGTTGAGTCCGTTCGGCTGAGGCGTGAGACGAGGAGTCGGGAGAAGACCAAGCGCAGGTGCGCGACGGGCCGGCGAATATAGAGTCGCTGGGGAGGGTTCCATAACAGCAGGTGTATTGTAGCTTCTGAGGGTAGGCGTTGCCTCGGCGCTCTCCATCCCGAAGCTGTATGTCTGACTTCGGCAACTCGAGAGGAGAGAACGGGGCGAGATTGGTGTGAAGTCAGAGGACGCGGCCTTGGCGGGAGTTGACGGAATCAAACCCTCAATGTTGTCCAACTCAGGATTCAACCTTAAGATGATATCCCTCCATTTCTGGTTCTGTTGCTCCAGCGATAGGTAATTGATCGCTCCAGGGGATGGAGGCTGGGACGGCGTATACTTCAAAACGATTTCGGTCCACCGCTGGAATACTTCGTCTGTGATATGAAGCTTCCAGTTGACGGCGGCGAGAAAAGCCATCTCGTTTTGGTTTATCTCTTGAGTGGCCAGACCAGAGATCTTGCTCCAAGCCCGCGCCGAATAGTTTCGGTCTTGCAGATACTTGGAAGCAAGAATCAAAGCCGCTAGGAACATTCGGCGTCCACACTGGAGAACACGGTTTGCGTGTACTTCATCTGGCTGCTCCATAGTGAAGTCATACTTAGGCACATGAGGCTTGATTAGTATTAAGTAGTATAGCGCAACCTGGAGTGTGGAGTAGCTTGTACGAGAGCGTCGCAACGTCTCTTGGATGAATGTGCGCAGCGGAAGCACGGCCTTGCTGCCCAGCTCCTGTCTGTACACTACGGAGGACAAGGGCCAAACGGCTTCCACAATTTGCGTTGACGAATCTATAATGATGGTTGAGCGCCCATACGAGGCCAGAGGGTACATCGTTCAAAGCTTACCGACGAGGGAATCGACGAAGTTGACCTTTCGATCGCATTGGCGAACCAGGGTAGGAGGGCATCCAGTCCTGGTGGTGGCACTATGGCTAGTACGCCTTGGGTTTTTCCGGAGTTCCTGAGGAACCTCAGCTCGAGTTTGGTTGCATGTAACTTTTCTTTGTGAAATTATTGATTGCTGTCGATAGCAATAAGGATCGCATTGTTCCGACAAGTCTGAGGATATGGCGGAAAGAGATGTCTCGTCGGAGGATTGGGAGGATGCGTCAGACCACACCGAGGCGGTTGAGGATGACGCTGAAGAGGCTATTGAGGAATTATAGGGAGCATTTCGTAAGGTTCTGATGAAGCCCAGCGAATCATTTTCGCTGCACATCATCTTGGGTGGTGACTGAGGTCTAAGGTATTAGCTAAACCTCCAGTCGCCCGTCAAGTAGAGTCAACCGATTAGCCGTTAGCGTCTTGAACAGAACGTGAATTTCTATCGAGGAAAGTAGCTTCAGAGCGGCATAAGAACTGCTACAAAGCTTCAGGGTGTCGAAAGAAGACTGGAACTTAGACGAGGATGTCTCGAACCAGGGTTTCACGAACGATCAGACCGGAAGACAGGACAGGACGGGCGACTGGAGTGATGATGGCGGAATCCGCAAGCAGCATGTTGTGGTTCTTGTTTCTACCCAGGAAACAACGATTCGGATATGACGGTAGGCGGAGCGCAGCTTAGATCAACATCTAGCTGCGCTCTTACCTTACCACGAGTGTCAAGAAGAGAGTCGAGGGTGGTTGCGACGAGGCGTATGGCAGCGGGCCGGGGACTGGCACTGGCGACGCTATCTAAGCTATCGGTGCGTCGGCGGAGTTCCGTGAGCAAGGCGCAGTACTAGCGTCGAATGGGCGGGTATGTGTATGTATATGGTTATGTGCGAGAGATGCAGTGTTAAGGCGAATCGGATATGCAAGGTACCAGATGCCAACCGCGTATTACAGAAAGGGGAACGGTAATATGCAATCCGCTATAGTCTGTCAGTCAGTATGGGCGGTTAGTCGTGATGGCTGGCAGGAGATGACCCCTTTTAACAATGCATGCGAGGCGAAATATGACTAAGTTGGCGCTGGGGGAGGAATGAGTCGCGTGGTTGAGGGCCCAAGAGGCAACAAGGTCGTCCAGGTAATTTTAGGGCCGGTAGCCAGTGGCCAAATAAAGGAAAAATGAGTGATTGAGTGGAGAGGTGGTGTTGCCTTTCGCCTTCGAGGCCTGGGCAACCCGAGAATGGAGGTATACGGGTACGGCGCGGTACGATGTGATGACTCTTTCTCGTTGGGTGGCGAAGACCTATCCGATCATTACCGCTAAAGCCACTCTGTTTACAGGTGGCCTTGCTGAGTGCCCTGGGGGTTGTAACAGGCAGTAATGGTGGGTGACAGGGTGGTCGGTGCTCAGTTTAGGGAGATTGCCGATGGTGATTGGGCGGGTGGAGCCAAGTAACTCGTAAGTTCCAGGCTATCGATGGGGACAACGGCCCAAGTGACTCCAACTGGCAGAGGCGTTGCAAGGAAATTGATAGTCACACGCGTGGAAGCCTGAAAATGGATCCGGTTTCAAATGTGTGGCAATGAGTAAAAAAGAACAAAGAGTTGATGATGAATATACCCGGTAGAATAAAGAATGACAAGTTGGGTTTTAGGTAGTGGTAGTAATAGTGAGTGGTATTAGGTAGAAACGGAGCTGGAGGCCGGCTGGGACGAAAACGACGACCCTTATTCTTCGAGTGACACGGCGTGATAACCTTTTCAGCTCAGAATATAGGTGATAAGAGCCAAACTCGTTGGCGGTCAAAGAGTTCCTGAATGAAAGAGTCGTCCCGACGAGTATGGAGTTTTTTCCTTTCTCCTCTGTGGAGGCTCTGACGAGTCGATTGACCGAGAGAGCGCAAGTGGATGCCACTGCAGACCAGAGGTCACAAGGCAGGAGAGTAGAGGGAAGAGAACACTGGTAGCTGTAAGGGACAGATTAAGCAGTACCCAGATTTCAAGAAATGGAATATAAAATAGTAGTCTTTTTGGGGAGCGGTGATTGTTCAGAATTATTACGAGTCGTTTTTTCTTCTCTCTCTTTAATCCCGATCACTCTCGAGCTGACTTTCGAAGAAGTCGCCGTTGAACGCTTTTAGATCTTGAAACCGAACATCGCGGCGGCTTAGTTCGATAGGGAAAAGAAGAGGTCAAAACGGGGGGCTCGGCTGGTGCTTGGGGTACAGTCGAGTTTTGAAGAATCAGAATGTCCTGCGCAACAAGGACAGCAACATACTAAAACTGGGCGGCAGGTACCTAGAGATCCGTGATGGGGGTAGACGTGCCAGCCAGCGGTCGCTGTTATTACTGGCCAGCTCACCCAGGCCTGCCAGCACCCAAAGGAGAAACCTTCCATAGTAAGTAATAGATTGAACACCCCACGGGAGACGTGTCCCTAGCGTTGGGGGTTTCACGGGAAATGGCCTGCATGTGGAAATTGAGTCCACGACATTGGGCCCATTGGTCCATCGCGCATGGAGAGAGAGGTGTGGAGATGCGAGCATGCAGAAAATGTGCTACAGCCAGATAGGAACGAGGCTGCGGGTTAACCAGAACGACCCTATCCGTGTCGATAGAAAGCCTGCGATAGAAAACGCCCGCCAAATCATTTGCAGCATCTGCTTCGCTGAGATTGGCTTAACAGGACTTGGCGCGTTGCCAAGGCATAACACAATTGGCAGTATAGATTCATCCTATCAAGGTTCTGGTGGTGTCCTGGATGTCCTGAAGCCCTCTATCAGCTTGGGTTAGCGCGAAGAATGGAAAGGGCTTAGTGATACTGCAGCTTGCTTTATCAGCGAGCCACGGTTACAAAAAGTGGGTATCGAAGAGTCATTCATCTACTCATCCATTTTTATTCATTGCTCTCTTATTCGACAAGGTCAAGCAAGGTCAGGCTTTCTTCCACGGAGGCTTCCCGTGTCCTCCCTCTCTCTTCTTCGCTGAGGCTCTTTATTTACTGCCTTTATTTACTGGACCTCCCGACCAGCCTGAGATTCGTCCTGTAGGCACCAATACCGTACGGTAGAGTATATTGTATGCAAGTTGCCGTAGGTAATGCGATATTCGCATCTATTCTGCTACGCACATCATGATACCATTCATGCTCTACATACAATTCCTATTAAGGCTTGCTCTTCAACAGTAGGTAGCAGTTCAAACTTGCGTGTTATGGTCTCCCACTGGAGTCTGTCCTCTAGCTACATACATATCTATCCAACCGCCAAAATCCCCGGGCATACTACACTCCTATGTGTACCAAGAAGAAACGTCGATGCCCGTGATACGTTTTGACAGCCCTTTCCGCGAGGTCGTGTAACAATCTTACATACCACACATACGCTCCTATTGCCGCCACCGCACGAATCCTTCGCACCATTCAGCATCCATTCTAAAATGCCCCAAGTGACTCGTCTGTTTACGTACATATACGTCCTATGTGTGTAGTAGTCCCGGCTTCTCGAATTGGGCCTCCCAGCTGTCAATGCGGACGGGATCCGAAGCAAGTTTTATGAGACTCACACCTCCCAATTCAACCTTTCTTCACCTAGACTTTCGATGCCCCCGATCTTGCCGTTCACCCCGATCTCCGGGTATTATAAAGCGATTCCCAAGTGGTATCCACTCGCTCTACTACTCGTGCTCAACAGAGTCGGGAGGTGAGTCTGCCCTTGAGGCTCATAACTGCCACCCCTGGCAATGACTAAGCTTGTCAGCTTTTCCTCGGCATTCACCCAACGTTTTGTTATTCTTCATGATTAATTTATATTTTCCATTTTCTCAAGGCACTAACAATGTTCATGATGCTACTTTTCCTGTCCTCATCTTTACTCGAGCGTTTTGCACCGCCCTGCTGCTAGGGAAAGGCTTCTGAGATGCTGGTTGATAATGGTTTCTTTGGGATACCTATGTTTACTTGATTCGGATAAGAGTCACCCGAACCCCCACTAGCCTTGTTGCGTACATTGCGAGGCAAAGCGATTTCCCTTCGCTCGCCCAGGCTGTTTTGATCATGAGTAATGGTAATCCGCATGGCTCTGCTTGGGAAAACAGACGCTAGCCACCTGCATACTTCGAGATAACGCAACGGAGATCACAGTTTACAGAGGGTCCAAAACAAGCCTCTCGGGGAGTTTGAATAGCCTCATTTGTAATTATCCCTTTTCTGTACGTTGCGGACGCGCGCATCTATGATGACTTCCGACGGACTTTAATGTGTACAACAACCATCGACGCATTCTTGTGAGGGGGCTTCGGCTTTCCCCTTTATTTGCCACGGCCTCCAGAGCAGTAGCCAGGGTTGCCGGGTCCCGAGAAGCCACATACCCCTCTTTAAACAGAGAGACAACAAATGGAGATTTGTTCGATGGTCAGCGGCTAACCCCACCACAGGCTGTTGATCGTCATCTATCATCTTATATTGCCTAGCCGTCAGAATGGTTACGAATGACCTCCTTCCTATTCTTTAATTTCCTGCCTTCAGACAGTTTACAGTGGCCTATAAATCACGAAGTCCGACTTGCTAGGATAGCCGCATGCCTACTGCCCACTTCATTGGCTACACGAACCTGTAAGCCCGATAGATAGTTTACCTTTGCATGCGACAACAGCATTCTGTGTCTCTAACGGGAGGAGGCGAAGGAGGGGTTAACTGCCAATGATCGTTAGAATAAGATCATGGCATCACAACGCAACGAAGCTCAATGACGCACTGGCTGAACGTAAAGCTATTCCCTCCCCATCATGCAGAGCAAGCACCTTATCCTGAACAATGAGCCCGTCATACCACCCATCCACCATTCATTTAGGCGTTTATTCAACCTACCGAAGCAAGCAGGCGAAGCGCATCAGACCGATGTCAGGACACAGACACGGAGGCGGGTCGAAAATGCCAGCAACCGCCGGCCGTTTTAGCAATCAGGCAGGCTAGTATAAGCGCTCCTCGTTCACACATCTTCCATCCAGTAAATCAGAAACAATATGTGCAGAAGGATGAAGCGAAGTTGCATAAGAGACGTCGCAGGAGAGTAAAAGATGGTGGCTACCACCCTCGGTCTGCAAGGGTTGCACGCCCATTATCGAGACCAGAGCCAATTTAGCCTCTTGCTGTTTCTTTTCGCGAAGGCCAATGAGGAGCGGCCGGGCGGCGTGTCACAGCCCGACTCGCGATGACTCAACCCTCCCCAGCTGGCTGCGAGAGAAAGGCCGTGGTGGTCCGTCCCCTAGCCAGCCCCCAGAATAGGCATCACAGGCATCTCATCCGCCCATCCATGAACAAACGCGCGACATCGGAGCTACGGGGTCGAGCAATAGTACAGGGATAGGACGGGCAACGAAAGTAATTCTCACACACTATCATCATCATCATCTGTGCAGCAGAGAGAGCCGTCTTTGGCATCGCTAGCCTACTGACGGATGGTGATACTGTAGTACGTATGGCGGCATGGGCTAATGCGACTTTCGGGGGTATGACCTGTCCGAGGCCTGTCGGTAGCTAGTGTCATCAAGTTAGCGTCACAACTCAACTCATCACTCACGAGGACCGTTCAAAGATTGATTCAGACGATAACTTAATACGTGCGAAAAAGGCGACTACCACGCGATGGCGCAGATAAGAGCCCGATCTGAGCCGGTCGTCGTTTGACAACCAGACCAGACGAGCCAGCACCATGGATATCTGTCAAACATCGTGCCATGTGCCCCCATGATCCCTGAATCTCCTTCCCTCCGTCCATCACACACATACTTCGTACGTGCATACATACATTATGCATACGGCAGGGGGGTTCACTCTTCGCCCCTTTGCCGCGCGCAGACAGGCGTTAAATCCTTTCGCTAAAGGAATAAAAAGCGCCAAGTTTGTCGGGGACTCCTACGCATACGCATACGTACATCCCTGGAACGGTCGTTGAACTCCGCTTTCTCCCGATGCTCCCGACTTCAAATTCAAACAAATCGTAATGAACCAAAAGGTAATCAGGACATTGATGGCATCCTAAAATTGAGCAATTTTGCCCTCTTGGATCTGTATGGGGTATTATATTTCTATCGCTCTTTTTATCGCTGGCATGCCCGCCTATCTACCATAGCCCATGCGGCAGCCACAGAGGCGTCTCAAGAGTTTCTTTCCAAGTATGGGCAATCCGTCCGCCCAGGCGTCCCCCCTCCTTCTCCTTCTCCACACCGTCCCGGCAGTCCGAAAGCAGTCAGTTGCCCTGCCTTCGGACATGCCGGACACGGGATAGTGTACCTGGAAAACGCCGAAAACGACCAAAAAAGTCTTCATTGCTAACTGCTTGCCCCTCCTTATAACAGAAGACGGTTCGCGGTAAATCTGGGGATTCCCCACGAGGCATACCGTAATTTCACAACGTCGGGTTGGTAATCACAGTAGACTGGAGCACGCATACGCATGTATTCCGCGGGAAATGGAGCACCGACATATGCCTGTTCATATGTACGCCCTCGATAGGTGCCCACCGTGAGGGTGTCATCCAACGTCGCCAAGAAGCTCTCATGCCTCGCCTCGTCCAATGACGAACGGGCGGCCGGTTTCAGCCGTGCCGGGCCTTGATGCAGCGCTGAATGGCGGGGTTGTGTATGGCGGCCAACATGACGAACACCCTGGCTTGTGAATGTTCGAATGGTTGGTCTGTACGTCCAGGGTATCTATCATCTCAGCCATGACATGACGGATTGCGATATGGAGCCTTCGGAAGGGCATATGTATTCGGCTGGACGGAGCGTAGAGATGTGTTTATCTTAACAGAGGCCGTACATTTCTCAAGCTTCAAAGTCGCTCGTTATCCGCGCTATTCATGGAACGAGAAATGAATTCACCTTAAGACGCAACTCATGAGCGCACGAAAAGAAGCAAGCAGCGTGTGTGAGTTAACTAGGGGTAACGTATTGTGTAACTCTTCCCCATAAAATATATTCAGCAAAGAACTCTGAACGAATAATTCGATTGATACACCCTGATCATCGCGACCTGGGATCCCAGTCGTTTGGCCGCAACTTGGCTGAAGGCCAGGCCGCTCCAACTTCAGCTTTACAAAATACCTTACCGTTTACCTTCTTACCCCGGACCGAGATATTGTGAAGTGACTCCTAACAACCCAGGTGCATTTAATAGTGCGAGGAGGAAAGAGCAGGGGCTGTGTCCAGATCCTCCACGATATCACCCAAGTTTTGTCTTGTCTCACGAATCTCCAACACATTTCAAATAGTTCCTTATCATATCTCCGGGCTCGCGTTCTAGATCATGGAAGAATACACCACCATAACGCCTAACCTTGTTTTAATCGCGGAACTCCCAATGAACCCTATCCCACGGAACTCCGCGGCATGGCTTCCCAACGCTCTTCGAACTTTGCATAGGTTCATGTCAGACATTCTACCTTCACTAGATCTAACCTTGGTCTCCATCACAACCTCTCGTGCAATATGCTGCCGCGTGGTCTGCCCCGACCCCGTTGTGGCAAGCCGAATGCGGCTCCACGACCAGGCTAGGCAGCAGTCAGCAGTCAGCTCTAAGTGTTACGTAGATGAGATGGGTCTCACGGAAGCGGGCGAGGATCTCCACACGGCGCCTGACGTGCAGTGCAGCCAGCCACCTCTGGCCCTCAGCAACCACATGTTAATGGCCTGGTTGGCGGAGTGGAAGCCGTCCGTATTCAATAAGGCCGAGTGGTTCTTGCACATCCTGATGTGTGGTCCCCAGCCGTGTATATGACACTATTGGGGTTGAAGATTTTACATTAGCTGCTGAGTGCCTCATCTACGGACGTTCGCACGAGTTTGCCTGGTAGATCAAGTACGTTGGGGACAATAAGGTATCGGCCATTCGTAACTTTGCTGCGGGCTGCAAGTGAGGTCTGCTTCGAAGTCGGCAATATTTTTGGTCGGCGGTCAATCAACCCCAGGTTCAGCGGCGAGGTTAACCTCGCCGCTGTGACTTCCACCATCTAGACATCGCACTAGTGGCGAGATAGGGATCTGAGCTAAGCAGTCACGGGACAAACGTCAAACAGGAATCACGCCCTCTATACGATGGCAAGGCCGTCAGCGCTATATGGCACCGGCCTGTGCTATACCGAGGCCCCAGCTCGCGGAGTACAGGAATGCGAGAGCTTACGTAACACGCGTTCCTGGAGGATTCTATTTTGCCTGTCAACTAGTGCTTATGTAATGAGTTAGTCACAAATTCAAGTCCTTAGCCCGACGGCGAGGATGCACAAGGTCTTACGAGGGCGTTAGATAATCGCTCCATTGAGCCCATTCGACAAGGATCTGGGGTACCATATATCCTTACGAACGGCTCCAAGGCATCCAATAATAGGTCATACCGCGATGTCTGAACTACCCTGAGCGTCGCGCTCAAGTGATCCGCTTTTGCTCGGAAATCTCTACAATGCTATGCTTAGGGAAAGCGCAGGGCTCTGACTAAAGGCTTTACTCGGAACCAGGATAAGGGGCGAGCCGGGCATTACCTCTCTGACACTCGGGTTCCTGATGACTTGACTATGCAGCGAGATCCTTGAAGAGCGCACATCGAGAAAGGTGATGAGAGGACAACGCCTTTGGCAATGAGTCGACTGATCTGAGGCTCGGCATATGGAGAGTTGCCAGAACCACGGGGTGAGAGCAGAAATGGGGAAAGCATGGGAGAGCCGTCCAATAAATGAGTGTTTCGCTATGGTGTTGAGAATACTCAAAAGAGATCTGGATGCCCCAGTCATACATCACCCTCACTCACCATGATCCCGCTTGTTAGAAGCACGCTGTTAGAGGGGAACCCTCACACTGTTCTTACGCTGTAACTAACACAACACACACCAAAACCCCCTTGACATTGTCTGGACATGCAAAGTGGGAAGCCACTGGAGTCGAATACCTAGCACAACACACCTCCCGACTCTAGTTACGATGTTAAGCAAGCGCCGCATAATACTTACAAATGCTCCACAAGCTGCGTTCTGGGGATGATGTCTTGCCCGCGTCTGATCCGGATCTGCTTGGCTTTATGTAAGTAAATGAACGAATGAGTATGAGGGAGGCTGGGCATGATGAACTGGTCGGGTTATCCACCGTCCTTCTCTGCCCACGAAAAAGAGTAGAGGTAGAAGAGGGGACTTTGGGAACAGAGCAACGAGGGCAAATCGTGAGCCCGATCATGACCGGTCCGCAATACCCAGGATTTCTAAAGCCCCATGGGACCACGGAGGAAGTCTCCAACTGGTGACGTTTCCTCAAGGTTCGAGCATCAGGTAGATTAGACATTCGCCTGCGGAACTCTCCTTCCACCTGTCGATGCTTTCAAGCACGACGGGGTGTCTCGACGAGAGACAGGGGCCACCCGGACTTCCGGTCAGCCGACTGATGGCTCAGCGTGGTTAGACGCTCGGATCCTAGGCGATGAGGACGGCTTGTCGCGGGTAACTGAAGCCCTGACTCAGCCCGGGTATGGCTAGGTTTCACAGAAGGGGAAGTCTCGTCCGACTTCGTGACGTTTCGTGGCATAGACCTCGAGTCTCGTGACAGACAGGTGGCCTACTTCGCGCTCCCCATGCTAGCGGCGGTAGTGGCGACAATCGGTCGAGTCATATGGCAGCGGACGGGTTCGGACTGCAGCCCGCTGGTATTGCGTACCCGGTGTGACTCCGTCGGCGGCACACGTGAACAGTGGAATCAAGGAGCCGACGGCCATACTCCATTACGCGATAGCAATGTTATGAGCACTCCGACTCGGTTAGAATAGGGGTGAACACAGAACATTAAATAAAAGATTGTTGGTTAGAGCAAGGCTTGTACTACACGACAAAGTGAGGTGGCGCATTGTTTTGATGCTCAATATGGTGAAGAAGAGCATGGCCAAGCATCGCATACGAGTGAGTGGGATCGATCGTAAATTGCGTTGATAATGAAGGGCATGTGTATTACGGAGATGTCGCAGCTACACACGAACTATCTCGCGACGCTTCATCTGTGCAAAGTCTTCACCGGCGCGAAGCGCCATCAGGCCCTGACATCGGTTTTGTGATCTAAAATGTATCTAGATCCACGGCGTGCCTCCAACTACGCCATCTATCCATGTATCTAATGTCAATTTCGTTCCCGTCATACGCCCCAACGAAGTCCCATCTAAATATTGAAGTGGTCCGTTTCTTCTCCCGAACCTCCCGATGTCGATCGCCCACAGCCTCATACAAGAGTACTTGCTACCTCATACCCAACCACGCCGCTATCCCCTCTAGCAGTCCACGACACGACATGACACCGTAACCACGGGCGCGCCCCTAAGCCGTCCGCTCACCCTTCCTCCCCGTCACATCCCATCTGCGTCACCAACCCCCCAGCGTCCTCCACCGCGTGACGCCCTCCTCGCCCCTCTCGGCGGGCCCCGGCAGGATCTCCCTCAGGAAGGCGTTGATGTCGCGGCCGGCGTCGCGCGCGCGCTGCCACTGGCGCGGGTACCCGAGGGAGCACTCCTCGAAGCGGACGCCGTCGATCCAGTCGGTGCGGCGGATGTGGATGTGGCCGCTGACGACCACGGCGGCGCCGAAGCGCGTGTGCCAGTCGCCCGTGCGCCGGCTGCCGCACCAGATGCGGAAGCGGGGGACCGCCGGCAGCGCGACGACGCGCTCGTGCAGCGGCCAGTGGTTGGCGATGACGAGTTTCGCGTTCTGCGCCGACGCCTCGGCCGCCGCCTCGGCAAGCCGCGCCTCCGCCCGTTTCAGCAGCGCGTCGCACCACGCCTCCCGGCTCGGGTACGGGTCCGGGTGCAGCAGCATCTCGTCCGTGGCGCACACGCCCTCCTCGGCCGCCCACTCGACCTCCTTGCCGCGCGGCACGCCGTCGGGCGCGAAGCTGTAGTCGTAGAGGGTGAAGATGGGGCAGACGAGCGCTTTTGCGGCCCTCGCATCACTGCCGCCACCGCCGCCGGCGTCCACGTCGTCGCCGCAGTCCCAGACGACGAACGGGTCCTCGGGCGTCAGGACGCCGTGCCGCCTCGCGACGGCGATGCAGGCGTCGTACTTGGCCTGGCCGCGGGGCTCCTCCTCTACATCGTCATCGCCGTCATCTGGGCTGGTGGTTTTGCGAGTGGGGAGCGTGTACAGCTCGTGGTTACCAGGGCACCACCAGACGGTCTTGAAGTGGGCGCGGGCCCAGCGGAACGCCGTCTCGAGGTGCTCCTCGCGCTCGCCGAGATCGCCGGCGAGGATGAGGCCGTCGTCGCCGTGCACGTCATGCAGGGCGCCCAGGGCGTCGGCGTTGAGCTTGTAGCTCAGGTGCAAGTCCGCGATGGCGTAGAGCTTGCCCATCTCCTCGGCGTCTCGGCGGCAGCAGATTCCAGGTAATTAGCACCAGGCGGCCCCGGTTCTTCCGGCCTGTCCGTCCGACGGCGCCTTTGTATGAGCTGAGTGATGTTTCGGGGCGGTTGTGACGGGATTCCTCTAGGTATTGCTTAGCTAGTCGGGGTGTGATACTATATGTAGGACCGGCGGAGGTTACGCCGTGCAAGTTTCATAAGTGTTCGCTCTATGATGGACCACTAACACATCGAACTACAGAATACGTATAAGCCCAACAATAGGATTTATAAGAGTTCATCAGATGGTACCCTTGATGTTATAACTCGGGCACATAGTAAGCAGCACGTGACTCGTACTAGTCAAGCGAGAGCTGTGACGTAGAAGCAACTTACGTGCAAATAAAGCACACATATAGTTGAGTGTCGACCACATCTCAGTACAAAGCCTTATCATTACGAGCCTCCATTATGTGCTTTGCTTCGAATGAGACGTCTACTACATGCTGATTAGGATAAGTGATAGCAACAGAATCAATTATTACCAATTTTCTCTAGTCAGTTCAACATCCTCATAATAATGAGGCCTATGAACCTACACTGTCGTGAGCAGTCTAAAAGGGCTTAGCAAGATCAGATCTTCAGTATCATTTATCTGCTCCCCCTGTATGAAAGTCCCAGCCAACCTATCAAAACCGAGGACGTAGTGTTACAGAGGTGTTCAACGCAATCATGGGCTGCTTTTCGGATGAATTCCCTTTCCCTGAAACCATCAAACCATGTGATACCGCCTAGTGTAGAAACTACCGGTGAGAGCATGTGTAGCCCGCCGCCAGGTCTATCCCGTTGACACGTTGCCTCGCTTAAGCAGCCATGTACGTGCTGGCATCGATTCCATCCTTGGGGAATTCACTGTCGGAGGAATTAGTGATGAGAACAGTACCAAGTCGTTAGGTAGAGCACTTACGGAAGAGCCACTTCGAAACGCTTCTCGATTGCCTTGAGAACCTCCTGGTCGGCATCGGTGCTGACAAAAGAGATGGCAAGACCTTTGGTACCAAAACGACCAGCACGACCGACACGGTGGAGGTACGAATCGGCATCTGCGGGCAGATCGTAGTTGATGGCCAGGTTGATACGCTCAATATCGATACCACGGCCGAAGACGTCGGTGGCCACGCAGATACGCTTGTTAAAGTCTTTAAACTCCTTGTAACGCTTGATACTGCAAAGACATTAGATCATTTCTTCCAAGGTTGAGAGACGACCAGTGCTTACCGCTCCTCTTGACTAACACCAGAGTGCACCGCAATCGAAGGGAAGTTGCATTCGCGGAGTAGCTTGTCCAGCTCGGTTGCACGCACGGTGCTCTTGACGAAGATGATGACTTGGTTGAACTGGAGCTCATCCAGGAGTTCGTTGAGCTTGCGGTTCTTCTCGCGTTCCTCAAGCTTGATGTAGTACTGCTGCAGACCGTGGAGCGTCAACTTGGTGTCCTCGTCGACGTAGTGCTCTGTTGGGTTCTGCATGAACTTTCGGCAGATGGGCTTGATCTCGTCGGATAGAGTCGCGGAGAACATCATCACCTGCTTCTGCATAGGAGTGGTGCGGAAGATCTCCTGGACATCGCGGCGCATATCTTCGAAAAGTCGTTAGCCGCGGCCGCGAAAATGCAAAGGTGTGCGGACGCGAGGTGTTTACTTACCAGTCGTGTCGAGCATCTTGTCGCACTCGTCCAACACAAAGATTCGAACGCTGTTGAGGCGCAAGTACTTGTCGCGGATAAGCGCGTTGAGACGGCCCGGAGTGCCGACAATGATATGGGGGTGCGTATCCTTGTTCTTCAGGATCTCGGCGTCCTTCTGAATAGGAGTACCACCGTAAAACACCCCCGTCTTGATGTCCGGCATGTACTTGCTGAATCGGTTGTACTCGTTGCGGATCTGGAAAGCCAACTCGCGGGTATGGCACATGACCAAGACGGAGCACTCGCCAGCAACAGGCTCGATTTGCTGGAGTGTCGTCAAGACGAAGACGGCCGTCTTACCAAGACCAGACTTGGCCTGGCATATGATGTCACCTCCTAGAAGTGCTTGGGGAATGCAGTTTTGCTGGACTAGAGTGTTCGATCGTAGGTTAGACAGGCTTTCCCAAGACTTAATATATGGAGGACGTGAAGGTGGGTGGGAATTCGACAAGGTCCGTCCGTCCGTCATCGCAGCATCGCTTTCCACCGTTTTCGAGCTCGCTCTCTCCATAGCACCCACGGAATCCCTCCGCCGACGATTCCAAGCTGCATGCCATCCTGTGATGCAATGCCATCGCCTCGTGAGAAAATGCGATGGCCCGCGGCCAAAGACAGTTCCCCGCCTGAGAGCAGAGGCTTCGGAAGTAGACCGCCTCGGATAAACGATAGAACCCGCTTTTCCCATGAGCTCCATTTTGGAGCAAGCGTGATGGATGTTCTAAGTAGCAGGTTCACGGAATAGTCAAAATAACCATCCAGAACTGACTTCTCTATCCTCTCGCTTCTCCGAATACCAACAACAGACCAGAACCCCGTTGACGGCGACTATGGTACGACTCCGACGGCCTCTTTTTGCATTCTCATTTTCTTTGCCTTGCGATATGCTTGCGTGACTGGACGGACGCTTGAAGAAAGAGGGAAGGGTGGATATAACATTTTCTGGAGCTGGAACGTGTAAATATGGTAGACTAACCCTCCGAAGGATGTTCGAAACCGCAGTCGGCAATGGCGCGCAGGAGCTCAGGCTTCAACAGGAAGTCGCGGAAACCAGTGGAGTGAATGCCGACGTAAGAACCCTTCTTGTCAACACTATTGCCAGAAGCGGCAGCGTCGGCCTTCTTTCCGTTGGCAGGGGCCGTGTCATTGGTGGCCAGCTCCTCATCGGAGTAGTCGATCAGATCCTCTTCAGCCGACATTTTGGTGGATGATTATGTGATGCCTGGTGATAACTTAAGGCGGAGGTAGACGCCGTCGTTGATTACAACGGTCGCAAGAAACACGATGAGAATGGAATCAGAAAGACGCGAAAGCCCTGTAGCCGAAAGGGCAACTAGAGGAAAATAAGAAGTGTGGAATAATTAAGTGAAGAATGGATTGTTCCCTGAAGAAAATGGAAAAGGATCCTCGACTTCTTGAGTTATTTGGGAAGAAGGCTGGGACTTGGGCCAGATCTCAAATAATGAGGCGAGTTTGTAAAGAAGGTAGAGAAGCGCAGGCAGAGAAGGGGTGGAAGGCGCAGACGGATGCGAGAACGCGCTTACGCTACATCCAGATTCGGATTAGCCTCCAAAAACAATGGAACGCTGACTGGGCGCACACGCCACCTTTATATCTGTGCGTCTTCGAGACATGTACTATGTTACTTGATTATGCATTTAGCAGGACGGCTAATCATCGGCGCAGTCCGCCAGCCTATCGTTCTAAACAATTGGGTGCTGCTGATATTTTATACGGTACCTACCTAACTTATTTACCAGTACATACGCTAGTACAATACATGTAGGTGGGCACTTTGTACGTGCTGTACTGGACTGTCTTACTCATATCTAAGTACTTACGCTTCGAGATTAGGTAGATATCATTCTAGCCATATCATCCTCGCCTCATTAAGTGAGTCTAGCAAGTGAACGCGCATTGTTATATATTCATCAGTTTGTTCTTGGAATCCAGCGATTCCTAGTGTAACCAATTTCAACTGTTGCACGCCATGGCGAAGGCGAAGGCGAAGCAGAAAGCAGCTGGAAGTGTGCCAAACCGTCCGATCTACTCCAGGATATCCTACCTTTATCAAGCGGCAGCATATCTGAGCAGTACATGCCGGAGCGAGGGACAGATTCCTGATGGGACTCCACGGGTTTCTGAAAACGAAACGGAGGTGGGAGGGCGCACAAAATCACCCTCCGTCAATACAACCAAGCAAGCGATGTCGCGTCGTTTGCTCACTGATCTGAGGGCGTCCTCTCTGAAGGCTCAGATACGCCTCTCGCCTGCGATGAAGCATACTATCTGCAAGTATTGCGACACCTTGCTCGTCGAGGGGGATACCAGCACGTCTTTCGTCGAGAATCAGAGCAAGGGCGGCAAGAAGCCGTGGGCGGACGTGTTGGTCGTCAAATGCAACACTTGCGGAGGCCTGAAACGCTTTCCCGTACAAGCCCCGCGACAGAAGCGGCGGCCGATTCGGGAAGCCGAATCTAAAAAGAAAGCTGAAGACGACGCCGCCGCACCAGCCCAAGTCGATTGAGGCTCACCCTTCATTCACTTTTCGGAAATTGAGGCTCAAGTTAGAGTAATCCAAGGCGTTCGATGGCAGGCGCCGACTGCATGCACTGCTCCGATCCCTATCAAGAACTTATAGGCGAATATCTGTCGCTATAACTGTTGGGAGCTGGCAAAATTCTGTCGAATATGGCCAAGTACATCATCAAGTGTAAGCTACGTTGATGGTCACGTCACTACCCCAAGGTTGTGAGTGGGCGTCAATTCATCGTGAATAAATGCGTCCCAAAGTACCTCATTAACACGACGCTGCAGATTTCGTACCTGGGGAGGCCTCGCACCTCCGCCTAGATAGTGTCTCTTCGGAGCAAAGAAACAGTAAAAAAAGATCAGCACAGAGTAGCAGATGAGCAACCGGAATTACAAGCGCTGCGGCAAACTGCTATTTCCACATCCGTTAGACCACTCAGAGGTTGCAGGATACCAATTGTCTGGACCGAGTTTGCGCGCCTGTTGCGGCTATGATCACGTATACTTACCAATCGTCCGACCATTGACAATGGACTGAGAAAATCGCGATACTCCTGCTGTAGAGGAATACGAATGGAAGCCCGTCTGTATTTGTGGGAGTGATTATTTGGATTTCACCAGCCAGACCCCAGAGACAGCCAGACCGGCCAGGAACACATAGCAAAGCAAATAACCACAAATCGTGGCGGCCGATATACCCGAGGGCAAAGTCAGGGCTCACTAAATCCCTAAGCGTCGTTACAACAGAAGTGCTCAATGGTTATCCTAACTTTATCTTCGTGATAATTGGCCACGGCTGTCGTTGCCCCCAAGTCACTTCAATTCCGCCCGGTTATTCCAGATATCTGTTTCTTCCAAGCGATACGCATAGACGATCGACCCGAGCTTTCATTGGTTTCGAGATTGCGAGGTGTCTACTCCATGCCACTCTGCCCCCGACCTCACCACGCAACCCCCCTTACTCCACTCTCCTGCCCATCCATAACCTAACTAAATTGGCAGTACAGCGGCAGTCCCCCTATGAATCAAGCTAAACGACTATCTTCGCCTATCAGCAAGAGCAAACCTCTCGCAGATGCCAGGGGCTATGAAACATGGCCGCGTACGGCCCTAGGTTTAGCAGCTATGCAAGAATTGGAAAAGGGGGCTGTTGGTCAACCCTATTCTCCTCGAAATCCACGTACCCCGGAACCCCCGGGCGCATCCTAATTCTGATTCGTAAAAGATGGCAATAGTTCTTGTGTAATCTGATGCAGTCCAGACCATACTCATTGGGTATTTTAGGTCAGGGGGCTGGCTCCTCTTATGTAGACGTTTGCGATGACAGCCGGCTGGATTGGACCCAACTTGGACGGTCGAGCGGCGTCGCATTGTCGCAGACGCCAAGCTGATAATACTGCCACACCTGAGCCATTGTCCTATCTCATAAGCTACTTTCCTCGGCAGGGCGAAGGACCCCAGAAGCCGGCGGTGGAATCCCTTCGACGCCCTTGGGTACGTCGTGAGGGCACAGCCGTGGGGTGGTGACCCAGGTCGCGCGAGTCGGCACGCCCCCCGAGTGCGGTGTGCGTCCATCACCCCCATGTCTCCTACGTTATCTCGCACTCGTCGGTCTTACCACGTCCAGTCAGCGCCTGTCATGCTTGGAGGGGCCAGCTCGCTTGTAGGCAGGTCGAATACGGCTCTCCTCCATCGAGTGAGTGGGTGTGCGAGAGCCAGAATAAGGGCCCCGAACAGATCCCATACCCGAGCATAGGGCACCGGCGCCTCTGCAGCGGAGGAGGAGGGCGTGGTGGTCCCTCGTACCGCGGATCCAGCTTGCTTGCGAAGCCGACCTCGGTGATGCGGCACTTATAATGCTGAGCAGGCTTCTGGGTATATATAGACCAGCTAGCATCGAAAAGAAATAAGAGCGTTAAAGTACCTGTTTAGCCGAAAGCTAGGAAGTTAGGATGTCCCTTATGCGCGGAATTTCCTCTCTCTATGTCCGTTCCCATCCGCGTCTCCCGGCTGCATCGGGCTATGGGATCGAGAGGCCGACTTCATGTCCATCCCACCTTTTCTTCCCCTTCGCCGGCGAAGCGGCAGCCTGCATCCTTCCTACACGTAGTCTTTGAAACCAGCCCATAATTATAAGAAAGACGAGCAAACCGGTGTCGCTTCGTGTCCAGTAGTAACTTACCAACGGCATACCGGGCCCCCTATTACATTCTGGTCGGCATGGCACGGCACGGCAATACGAAGGATTCCAAAACGAAGCGGAGCAAAGCTTAGTATAGCAGTAGGAACATCCGTCGCCCGTATCTCATGATGCACCATATGTGTGGGTAGGTATCGCTAGTTACAGGATGGGGGAAGGAGACCCCTTCACCCCTAAGATCTCATCCAGTCCACTAAATGCCTCAATGGAGAACGCCGGGACACCACCCAAAGCGCGCCCTTTCATGCTCCTAGAGGGTACGTACATCGCATTACCTGACCTATCCAGAAAAGAAGTGCATGTGCACGCTTGCTCCGCCCCCCCGCCCCCAACATCTTCACAAGCCCGCAAGATATCTTTGATCCCCATTGGGATTGCTGGCATGTGACCATGAATTCAAACTCAAGCAAAGTGGGATGGGGGTTCTCTCCGCCCCGACTTGTGAGGGCGGCCCCCGCCATCGACAGGATAGTCGTCGCGTGCGTACACTAAACCGACGGGGAGCAACCCGACTGCGTCTCACTCCACCTGGCCTCCCTATTTTCACTTCCGACGTCGTCTGTGTCTTGAAGTGACCTTATCACTGTTGTCGGCCGAGCCGCACGTCCACGCCGTGATCATTCGCTCATATCATTTAGCAAGTCCCTCATGCGCATCACTTCTCCGTGTGCCCATTATTAAGCAGCATTTCCAAAATGATCTGTTGACCAGCAACTTCTGGATGTGCCATGCCTATTTTGACCGTGCCTTTTGAGTCGACGCCATTATCGCCCGTGGGACTGAGGTGCCCGTTCCCGTTCATTTGATAGCTGCCTCCCGTTGGACCCCTGACTCCGTAGTCGAGCACCTTGACATCCCTCCCGGCAATGATTTGCCGGAGACGGCCATTCTCGGCATTGCGCACCTCAACATAGTCGTCGTTGAACAGTATCAGGTACTGGCCGTACATCGTAGCGCCCTTTGCTTTCTTCTGTTTGCCCGAGTACTCCATGATGACGCTGCGGCTGACGTCGCCGTGCTTGTCAACGTACACTGCACAATCCTCATAGGCGAGGAGGAACTCCTGGTCGTTGAGGCGGAACATGCCTAGGGGCCTTTGATCTTTGATGCGGTTCGCGATGTTGGCGATCGCGGGTTGCTTGACGTCCGGTATGGACATGGGTATTTTCTTATCCAAGGTTAGCAGCTCAAAGCCTTTGGCCGTCGAAACGGCTATGTAGGCGTTGAAGATGTTGATGGAGTAACACTCTATGGGGAGGTAGAACTCGTCGTAATCGCGGAAACTCTCAGTCACCCCAGCAGACCGCCGGCTATTACCGAAGAACCGCGTCCTCCTCTCGCTTGCTTTCAGATACACGGGCTCCAGAACCTTGAAGCTGTTGTGCATACCCTCTTTCTTTTTGTAGAATACTAGCATCCGATCCTTCATACGGGCCGTTGCAAAGAATGCTACATCCTTCGCCAACCTCTGGGGGGCGCGACGGAAATTGTCGCTCGCTGGAGCTGGATAGCTGGAAGGAGGAGCGATCATGTCGAGGGGATACGAAAGGAGACACCTGTCCGCTAGGACGAGCAGGATAGAGAACTCCTCAAGCACAGCGATTTGTCGGACCCCGGTTTGCGCAATCGCCTATAACAAAAATTAGGAACCATTTCAAGCGTTGGGAAGGGACCGCTAACCTTGTGCCAACCTCTTTGGTCACCAGCCTCCGATACGCAAACGCCAATGTCCGTACCAACTGCTACCATATTCCTCCCGAATGCGGAGAATCCAGTAGCGCAATAAACATTAGCCCGGCAGATTGGTGGAGGACCGCGACCAGGTCCGAACGTCTTCTCTATGTCGCGAATGGCCCTGTCAAGCGGCGTCCCGCGGATGTGCACACCCCCAACGTACTTGCCTATGGCGTTGACAGCATCATAGCTGAAGGCGCTGTCAGCCATTACGCGCAATCTGAAGGGCTCGGCGTTCTGAGCATGCAACGCTTTGGCGTGACGCGTTTTGGCCTCAATGATTTTGTCACACCAGTCCTGTCTTGTCTGGAGGGATGGAGCAAAGAGCGTATAGACTTCGTGACCCAGATGCTTGACGCGGAATGGATAAAGTATCTTGCCTTCGCTATCTGGTGCCGCTGCAGGTGCCAGCCTAGTTACAGCAATTGATCCCATGGAGGAGGCCGTAGCTGCATGCTCTAAACCAGGACGATCGGTACCGTTTGTTACTATCCTGTTGAGTCTCGTGTCGGAAGCCGTATTTGTTGCTCTGGCCAATGGCGTTCCCAGGCCTTTCTGTTTAGAAACTGGGTCGTCTTGGCTACTGTCCAAGAAGAGTAGAGGCATCGGGATCGGCTGGCATGGAGTTAGCGAGTTTCATGAGCCAGAACCAAAATATACTCACTTCTTTTGAAACGTCATATTTCTTGTCCTGCTTGCCATCCCTCGATGTTACGAGTTTGGCCAGAATGAGATAGTGGTCGAAGAGAAGAGCGTGCGTGTCCACCCATCGGACACCCTTGGAGCCCATTCTCTGGAGATCCCCTTGTAATATGAGTTCTCGGCCCAGATGGTCCAGGTTGAGGCTAGCCTGGTATCCTGGACGGAGGACTAGCATCTGGTCCAGCTCGATCATAGTAACCTTCTTTTGCATTTCATGTACCTTCGAATCCGCCTCGGAAGCCACCGCCTGCGTCTCCTCGATGGCTTTGGCGAGGTTAGCCTTTTCCTCGCTGTCTTGCGGCATGTGCTTGGAGACGGTCTGCATCAGGAGGATGTATCTCTGAAGACGAGTGATAGGTGCCTTTAGATACGTGCTCCAGTCCAGCTTCTGTGACCGCTTATCATTTTGATTCTCGTTTAGAAACTGTTTGAACATATAATTCCGTTCTGCCTCCCTCTTCACAAGGAAATGCGCATAAGGATAGGCAGACGCGTATTCGACATAGGGGGCTCTCGCCTTCCGGATCCATTCGCGAAAGATATCGCTGAAACCTACGATCCAAGGCCCTTGTTCCTTTTGACGGTATTTCAGCTGAGCCAAGAGATAGTTCTTGTTGACATTTTGAATGCTCTCAGCCTTGCCGAAGACCGCGTTGACGAACTTCTCGATCCTTCCTTCGGCGATGATGCGCGGTTGCGAGTAGAGTAATCGGTCTCGGTAAAGCGTACGCAGGATTTCGATCTGATCCATGTAGGTTTCTTCGGTCGTGACGATCTCGTGAAGAATGTTCTGCCGCGTAATTTCTTTTCTCGACTTGCCCTCCACGGTCTCTTTTGTCACGCCATAGAACGTTTCCCAATCCACGACCTTGACCCCCCCAGCCATTAGCTCGTCGATGTTGGCCTTCTTCAGAGTCCTAGTGCAATGGTGGGAGTAACACCGGCCACCTGTCGCGTGATCCGCCGCTTCTGCGTCGTATTCGTGGAGTTTGGGGGCGTAACAACCGGACCCCGTCAACTGCCATAGTACGCCGGAAATGGAACCCTGTCCAAACTTGAGCCACTCCTCATCTGGTACAAGGATGCCAGCTTCCAACATCGAGTTTGTGACTTCATATCCGAGTGTTTCGGCATCCGCGACATTCATCGTAGGGACCTTGAGACAAAACAATCTCACCAGCCCATATTCGACAGTCTTTCTCTTCAGATCCGGCTCGCCATCAGCCATCTCGCGAATCCATCTGGCAATACAGCTCAATGCCCAAGGTTCCGTGCAAGTGCGCACATCCACAACGGTAAGCTTTTCGGGCTGAAACTTACGCCGTCTCCCGCTAGGCAAAGTTATCACATCGTAGTTGCTTATGGATGATGACGCGGTGGTGTCATAGCTCTCGTACGGCAAACCTTGCTCTGCTAGCTGCTGCTGGTGCCTCAAGTGCTTGAGACGATTCCGTTCCTCAGCAGCATCGGTCTTTGACCTGCCCGGGGGCTGCACATGGGGAGTTGTATTATGACTGGACAGGGAGATGGACCTCTCAACTTGCAATTGCTGGGCGTTTTGGCCGTAATAGGCGTCCGGTCCGGTGTACGGGCCGGAGTCCACGTTCTGGGAGTACCCTTGTTGGTAACCGGCCTGATTCGGTGAACTGACTGACACGGAACTACTATCTGACGTAGGAACGGGTGGCAGTGGTCGATTTGTTAGGCCCGGGTGGTAGAACATATCCGGATAGTCGTCTTTCGAGGGAGAATCGTTACTGCTCTGCCTTGAGTGGAGCGAGACACGCTCATCTCCTTCGTCGAAGCTGAGTCGATGAGTAGGAGGGGTATGTAGACCACCGGTACCGCCATAATCAACATCAGCCCTTTCGAAAGCTGGATACCTACCGCTGTCATGACTTCTCTGCGACGGATGATTCCTCCGTGGCGTGTGAGCCTGCGCGTCCGACGGGATCGTGTCGGTAATCGGAGGCGAGGCCAGGTTATCGTCGTATGCTAAGGTTCCCGCATAACCACCACCCGCAAGACCGAGATCCATACCGTATTCACTATCACTGCCCGACTCCTCCTTATGGGTCGGCAGAGTAGTCTGAACGGGTGCTTCAGGGTGGGCGAGATATGGGAACGGCATCCCTGTGCCAGCTCCGCTGAAAAAGCGGTCATCCTCCTCCGCTTGTTGCAGAGCGTAAGCCCCCGCTGCGCCTTCCGGGTCGCTCTCATCACCATCATCGTCGTCGCCGAGAGTCGCATATGGGCTGTTCGAGTGGTTTCTATTCAGGGTAGATGCGTTCGACGAGTATCGATTGACGCCCGACGCCTCATCTTGGATGGATAACGTAGTGGCAGTTGAGTGGTAGCTCGCAGAGGAGCCCAGACGACGAAGGTTATGCAAGTCATTATCAGGAACGAATCCATTGCGTTGATCCACCGCGGTCGGCCGACCCCGTTGCGGATCGCCACCCCTCTCGAGCTCTGCCTCAATATCTCGTATGATGTCGTCCTGCGAAATGTCATCCCGGGTGGTAGGAGTCACGCCTCCATTCTGTCCATATCGATCCTCTGGAGTGTCGTCGACGGGCCGACTCGGTAGAGGTGCGTTTGTTGGATGTCGCGCCAGTCCTGGCGATGATTGTAGCTGGGCTGGTGGGGAAGGCAATGGCGAGGCGTTTGAACCCGACCTCGTCGCACGACTCAAGAATGAATGCGGGTCGGCAGCCGAGTAGTTGGGCCCTACTGGTATCTGCGAATACGTCGGATAAGGTGCTTGGGAGGGATACGGCGTCGACGTCGAGCTTGTGGTAGAGTTCGAGTAGCCCGGAGAGTACTGCGAGTAGGATGGCTCAATACCCTGAGTATGAGGAGGAACGCCGGGACTAGTAGCTGCAGAATACGTGGAACTTGGAGCGGCTTGATCATAGCCTGTATAGGGCGTCGACGCTTGTGCGGGAGGGACGTAGGCAGGCTGGGACTGGAAGTAAGGCGGCTGATTCAAGGATGGCGAGCCATAAGCCGGCGTGGTGTTGCCACTATAGTTGTTATAGCCGGAATAGGTCAAATGGCGCTGGGGTGCTGATGCAGCGGCAGAATATGCAGCCGGGTTGTAAGGCGCAGGAGCAAAGTTCGTGGCCGTAGGGCTGGTGGCATTGTTAGATTGCGCCCATCTATTCCCCGGGTGAGGGTGGTATGGTAAGTTGGTAGACTGAGAACGCGCAAAGGCCTGCGGGTTGTAAGTTGACGGGGGTGGAGGTGTTGAAACATGATATTGATGTTGATAGCCTGACATGGCGGAGTTTGTGTTAGTATAGATGCTGGGCCTACTGGTTTCGCTCGTAGGGCCGGCTAGGAACAGTTCGTCTCCCGAGGACTCGAGCCCTCTCCCTGTCGGGCTCAGAGTAGGCTGGTAGGGCGGACGGGTGGAAGCCCGGTTGAATGCAGACGTAGAGTCATCGCCGTTATTGAAACTTAATCTCCGGGTAGGGTAAGCGGCGGGCTGCTCTGAGGACGGAGATTGGCCGGGGACAGGATACTGGACAGGAGGAACATGGCCGTACCGGCGCTGGTCATCGCTTCGGAAGGACATGGTTGCGACCACAAAGGAAAAGTTCAAGCCTTTGCGACAAGCCTGAGCAAGCGCGCTCAATCTCACAAAGGCACGTGGGGACTCGATGTTAACCCTCCGCGGGGACGACAGACGACAGCCAAGGTAATTCACCTTACGCCGCACACAGCGCGTTGTCGTCGGACACCTAGGTGGCGAAGAGAAACGAGGGCGATCGGTAATACCGCATCGACGGGGTTGGATATGTTGAAAGGCGGCGACCCGGCGATGTCGCTATCGTTGTCCCTGTCTACTGCTTCCCCATCTGGTCCACCACACTCATTCAGCAGATTTCGGGTGACATATACGAGCGGGTCAGCTTTAGAATTTAAACACTGCAAGGACGACGACGATATGCGAAGTAATCGTTGTTGGGCGCAAATAGTATAATTTGACGTAATGCGATACAAGGCGTTCGGGGGCCGCAGCAAGGAAGATGGAGTGGCAGTGCAGTTAGTGGGTAGAGTACATAGGTAGCGGGTGATATACTGTGGAGGTGAGTTGATCGCCGTGGTCGTATTGCAGGTTTAAGTGAGACGTGTGTTCGTAGTAAGTAGCAGCGTAGTAGGACCAACTATCATGTAGTAAGAAGTTAATTACCAAAATCTTCCAGCGCCTACAAGGCATAATCACGTAGTCGTGACCGATGGAGGGTGCCAAGGTAGTTATTCGTCGGGTGGTTGATTGTGGCAGATTCTAACTCACTATTATAATTATCAATTCCACCCACCGGGGCTGGCTTCAACTCGGTCGGCTGGGTAGTAATGGTTCGGTAAGGACGTATGCTTAGAACAAGGAAAACACCGTGCGAATGTCTATAGAACAAGATCCGTATGTAATAGATGAGAGGAAAATCGGCTGACTTTGAACTGTGTGCGACGAGTTCCGTCTTGGTAGGACTTGGGTTTGTCGAAAATTGGAGGAGAGACTGATAGCACCCTTGTGATAGTGGGATAGGACTATTGCCTACAGTATAATATCATCCAATTTGTACAGTAAAAATCAAACTGTTTCACACCTGGCCGTACAGTATAGTATTCTGCCGCATACTATGGTAATCTTCGGATAGGTAAGCGGCTAAGTGGGTGGTAGGTAGGTGCCCGAGCGCCTCTTTCTTTACTTCGCTGTTCAGGCGGAAAAGGTGGAGCTGCTGGGCCGAATATACCACCTTGTTCTCTGGGAGCTCTTTTTACCTGCACCAACACCATACGCCATGTACTTGGGTCACTCTGTCGAATCCACGAAGTTCACTGGCTGGGCTGCACGGGACAACGTCCAAATAAGGTACAGGAGGGCTCGGATAGAGCATGGCCCAGCGCCGGCGATAGAGACCGTCGGGGTGTCCGGATTTCGTCGTCTCCCGTCCTTCTATAAAAGAACCACAATTGGGGATATCTGTGTAGTAGCCTTAGTAATAAACGGGGGTCTCCCCATAAATGGGCAGGACGGGACCCAAGCCACGCGGCACCTACAGTCCCACAGCACCGCGTGGCATCATACTCCCTGTATTGTGGGGGACGGATGCGGTGTCACGGATGAAATTACCTCGTCTACTCGGAGCGACCGTGTATCATGGATGCATATAAGCGGCACGGATACAACGCTGCATCGGGTTCATCTCTTGGAAATATTTTCGACGGGGCTGCTTTTTGCAAAGACCGTCAAAGAATACTGGTACCTCAGTACGTCTGGCAGTTTCAACTGAGGCAAGTGGAACTTGCGGTTCTTGTCTTGTAGTAATCATATCTGGGGCTCGAGGACATATATGTACGTGAATGGCCCTTGCAGCAACTCGGCCGTATATAGGGGTTAAAACCCATGCCTAGACCCAAGTAAGCGAGTTAGAGATATGGATTACCGGTCCTGTTACTTCGAATCAGCTGTGTCTACATATGTAAACGTTACCTGTGGCTAATCTAGTCATTCTGTACCAAGACCGAGGATGATGGCGAGCATTTTGGTTTGTTACGAGGTGGCATTGAGGCGGCCGACATGCAAACTGCTACAGCTATCAAGTTGTCGCCTTCTCGCTTCACCTCCCTACACTGCACGGATTGAAGAGCGTAGCCCCTCCTCGTCCGCAGACCGGCCCACGAAGTATGCAGTGCTAACTACTGCTTAGTTGACAAATACGTCTGCTTCCATGATCTGTGCTGTAGTGCTCACGTATAAGTCGAGAGAGAAACGATTGGCCAATCTACGAGGATGAGACGTGACCTTCAGTTGTACTGAGCTAGGTGGTTCTGTGGCTGCCGTACACCAAAGTTTAATGCCCGTCGTAACACATAATGGTCCTACGTTACTACACCTATCTCCTCTCGAAGAGGAATGCGGCTTGGTATGAGATATGGATGATGCCATTGCCGGATTTGTTTGATATCCTATTCGTGCAAAGTCGGCGGGCACGGAGCACGCTTTCGCTGGTCTTCGGGCTGCTCACGAGGTCTTCAACTCAACGGCGCTCGAGGGAACTGGCCTCAAAATAAAATGAAAACTGTTTATAAATGATCCAGCTGCAAATTTCACCCGCGAAGATATTCTTCTAGCTGCCTGTGACCTACCATAACAGCTATGCTACCTAATTATCATAAAACACAAAGTCAACAAGGCTCCTGGTCTCCCCCCCGCGATCGGCATGAGCGCGCCCAGGTCATGCAGGCTTCGCATAGGTACTGATAACTGTAAACTTTTCAGCACAGTCGCCGGTGACATGCAGCCAGCTATCCATGCATCATCCTCTGACAGAATGCTCCGTAAATAATCGAATACAGAATCAGGTCATTTGAGGATCCAATCCTGTGATACTCGGGCAGATTGGCCTGGAGACGTATTGAAGAATACAGTGGCTAATGTATTTATTTCCCGGCTCTATAGGGCTGATTCAGGGACTAAAACATACCTTACCAGCTTACGTATACGAGTCTGGGTCGGATGCTTAAGCCGGGTGTTCATGGTGTTGGCGAAAACTGCTGCTGGTGGCTTGGCGGAATTTGAGTGGCTCATACGTATTTGAAGGCAACAGCATCTATCTACTGTGTTGTGCAAAGAGAAGTCCTATATCAAAGGCATTTCCGTGTCCACTTGGTTCAGGCCGCTTGCCTACGCAAGGTACCCATATAGGAGACGCGAGGGTGGCACTCCAAACACCTGAGGTAATCCCGTGGAATCTCAAGTTAATCAAGGGCACATGGTATGTATGTTTCACCACCATATGGATGAGCGCGTGCTGGTGGGCGACAATTGTAGGCACATAAAATTCCCATCCCTTCGCGGCCAGACCACGGCTAGGGCGTTTTTGTTTGCCTTCCATCGGGGAATAACTGGACAGTCGATAATGTTCTGTTATTCCCCCGAGCAACAATCGAGAGGATATTGGGTAGCTATTCGGATGATGTTATTTGTAAGCATCAGTAGAAGCATTATGACGCCAGTCACGGCTCGAAGAGCGGGGCAACTATCGAAGGTTGGCACCTCCACCTCGATCGAGTTCGAGGGAAGATGGAAGATGGCTGTGGATTGATTAGTGGTGCCTTTTTGCAGGTGGTTTTGCTATGTAGGCTTGTTCGGACTTTGTCTTCGTGCTCCGAGACTGACGTCGGCTTGGCGGGGGAGTTCCCCTCTCTTCCATGATATAAGTAACTAAGAGAAAGCCAAGGATCTCCTCATATTTTCCCAAAGACACCCATATCGTGAGCATCGTGGCTGTTGTAAAAATTCTCTAGTCAACAATTATATGTTATATTCATTTGAGCACATCTAAATAATTCAAAATGGTCAAAGCCGGTAAGTTTGAGATCCAATGCACCGTTTATGGTTTTGTATTCCCGGCTCCTGCACTGGAGGGGCAACCCAATACTCGTCGCTAGGAACAGATTTGCGTCCATTTGCTCCCATTTGCTCATGGATGTTCCATTCGACGGCAACCTTGATGGACAGAAGACGACCAACACCATCCAGTCAGGTCTCGTCCCTGGAGATGTTGTATAGAGTACAATGCCACGTGGAAATTCACCCATGATCCCCCTATCTCGTTTCTTATTAGCTTGTCTCAATTGTCTCTTGAGCCGGCCAGATGCTAACCATGATCTGTGTCTCCAGTCGCTGTCCTCCGAGGTGACTCCAAGGTCACCGGTACCGTCACCTTCGAGCAAGCCTCCGAGTCTGAGCCTACTACCGTCTCCTGGGACATCACCGGCCACGACCCCAACGCCAAGCGCGGCTTCCACATCCACGCCTTTGGTGACAACACCAACGGCTGCACTTCCGCCGGACCCCACTGTATGTTGAGCTTCCCTCGAGTCATTGCGCCCGAAACGAGAAAAAAGACGCTCCGTCTCTAACTCTCGGCTCTAGTCAACCCTCACGGCAAGACCCACGGTGACCGGACCGACGAGACCCGTCACGTTGGTGACCTCGGCAACATCACCACCGATGCCCAGGGTAACGCCAAGGGCTCCGTCCAGGACAATCTCATTAAGCTGATCGGCCCCGAGAGCGTCATTGGCGTAAGTAGTTGACGGAAGTACATCTAATTATTGTTTGTGCTTTCGGCTGACGGGAGCGGACAGCGTACCGTCGTCACCCACGCTGGCACTGATGACCTCGGCAAGGGCGGCAACGAGGAGTCCCTCAAGACCGGAAATGCCGGTCCCCGTCCCGCTTGCGGTAAGTCCGAACAGCTTGTTGGAAGCCGTTCTTGGGACTAACAATGCTTTTTAGGTGTCATTGGCATCTCCAGCTAAGTCATCTCTGCTATGAGCTCTCGTGGTAGATAGCACCGGTAATCTCCCGATGCATGGGACGCGGAAAGGAGGATTCAAAATGTCTGGGATGGGTCCCTGATATTGATTCTCTCGTTTCATCTCGTTAGTAGTCAATAAAATATGTGAAAAATTAGCTAATTGTCTTTCTGATTGAATCACTGACTGGTATATTGCTTATCCATGTGTTGTAATTTGTCGCTCGTAAAAACTGCGTGACGTAAAGTTTGCATCGCACCTTCTTTACCCCAGAGCTATAGCTACAACCTCTGCGAATAGACCCCTCCCCTATACAATACCCCACTAACGGGAAATGCACTCAAGCTTGTGTGGAACGCAAAATGTCACTTTGCTAATGTGCAGCCCTGTATACGCTGTGATCCAGCGTGGCATTCTTCATCGTACTTTTGACTAAGTTTCATTAACACCGACATCCTCGTTTTTACCATAAAATATAAGGGGACTCGAAGCCCTTGACGACTCGGATGCTACGGACTCTGCTGCATCTAGAACACCACATAGAATTTTCCCCGCCTTATGTCAACACCTATAACATCTGAAGAAGGAAAAGACCCTTGCCAAGACTGGAGCTGGTAGCATCATCGCCTTAATAACCGCCGCCACAGCACAGCTCCCCTCGCTTAACCCTCCAGGAGCGGCGCCACGCTGCTGCTGCTGCAACTGCCCGTTGCCACCTGCAATACCGCCTTTTTCGACTTTCCTCATGTGGGTCTACACGGACCAACGCTGATCAATTTCCATAAAACGTTAATAATCCAATGAGGCTTAATAACGCTTGGCATCAAAAAATGGCTGTGATTTTCTGAAAAGGCGGTATTCATTTCTCAAGGTGACAGAGCCCGATTTTGGAGATACTAATCGCTAACGTCGTTATTATCCAGTTGCAACAATAGCCATGGCTCGGAAGCGGAAATACGAGATTCGAAGTCGGAAACCCAAGCCCCTTTTTAAAAAACGCCCTTAATATATACCCCCGAAACAAATCCAACGCCGCGTACGAAAGTATTTAAACCGCCGGAAACTCGAAATCCTATTATTCCTAATATATTACCGCGTATTTTTAAAAAAAAACTTTTAAAGGCAATAAAAGTTACGCCCGAAATTTCTTAAAAGTTTAAATAACGATAACCTTTCCGAAAACTTTCGCCGCTTAACCGTTCGCAAAATTTAATAATACTTTATAATCGAAAACCCGTTTACGATATACTTATAATAACGTATAAAATATAACTTATTATTACAAACTTTTAGGCGTTATAAATTTACTTAACCTTAATTCGAAAAACTATTATAAAAACGTTTTATTAAAACCTACGTAATTAATAAAATCGTTATATAATATTAATTTCGGAAAATATTATAACGTATATTCGCGTAATTAAATTTATAATGTAAAATTATATTTACTTTTTCGTTAAAATAATTTTACGGCTTTTTAATACGTTATAAAATTATTCGTTATAATATAATAAAAGTAATTACGAAAAAATTTTATAAAGTGACTTAAGTAATTAACTTTTTTTTTTAATTTATTAAACGTAATAACCGCCGTAATACGCATTTAAGCCTTACGTTGGAATTATCGCTAATTAAACTTTTTAAAGCCCGATTAATACGACGTTTTTGAATATCGTTTACGTTTAACTTCGACGAAATTCCGTTATTTTTCGAATTTATTAAAAAATATACATACGATATTAAAAGAGTTCGTATAATTAATAATAAAAACGATCGTAATAATTAAAGTAAAAGGTAGGTAATTATTATATTAATTATATATAATAATAAAAATACCTTTTTTAAGCCGATTTTTTTATTTTATAGTAAAAAAATAATATATAAAGCTAAAAAGTTATATTATTACTTTGGGGTATAGGTATTTTTTAACAATACGGTTTATTATAACGAAAACTTATTTTACAAATAATTTTAAAACGATTTTTTTTTATACTTTGAAAAAGTCCGAAAACGTCTTAACGATAAAGCTTTATTAATTATAAATGTTACTTTATTTTATAAAATTAATACGATTAAAAACTTTTTTAATAATAATTTTATTTTAACAGCTTTAATTTTACTTAAGTTAACAAATTACTTTTAGTTATTAGATACGGTAATAAACGATCCGTTTAAAATATATTTAAAAAAAACCGAAAAATATTTTGAAAACTTGGAAAAAAGTAATAAATTTTTTAATAAGTGGATTATTAATTAACGGCGAATTATGTTTACGATAATTATCGGACGCGCTTAAGAACGTTTTAAATTAACAAAAAATAAATACCTTATTAAAAAATCCTTTTCAAATAACGGAATTACAATTAACTTTAATAATTTTAAAAATTATATAGTTAAAATTAAAAACTTTAATTAAAAGTTAATAAATTATATAAGGTAAAGGGCTTTTATTTAAAATATTAACTTTGCCGAATTATACGAAATTATTAAAAAAAAACTTAATTACTTATTATCGTTCGTTACCGCCAAAAAGGATATCCCAAAAATATTACCATATTACCGTAAATTAAAAAAGGATTTAGCATAATTATGTAAAAATCGCGGGTTATATATAAATAATAATAAAAATGCGTTAATTAAAAAATTAAAAGTTTAAGATAAAAAGTAATAATATTAACAAAAATAATAACCGCTTTTAAACGTTATTAATTACGTTAATTCCGATGATATTAGGATTTTATTAATTACTAAAACGTTATTACCGAACTTCTTAAAGGTTTTCGTTTTCCCTAAAGATATTATTAAAGTTATAAATCTTAATATAAATGGTTAACTTAAAAATAATTCGGTTATTCGAATTAAAGGTAACATTTATAATTCGTAAAAATTAATTAATATGTAAATTATATGCAAAAAAACTTAATAAAGTTATAAAAAAACGAAAAGCTAACGAATTAAATTAATAATAACAACTTTAATCTTTGTTAGGGTGGGTGGCGATATCATAAAATTGGGCGAATATATTCTAAATACAGGGCTGCATTGACAGGTCTAAAAAACACATACAAAATGGACAGGTTGGAGTGAAAAACAAGGTTATCAGCCTATCCTGAAGAAGCTAAAGGATCAGCGTTGGTCCGTGTAGACCCACATAAGGAAAGTCGAAAAAGGTGGTATTAACCTTTCGTTGGGCTTCCCCACAAACTTATGAGGCAAGCTGTCAAAATCGAGTTGCACACACGACCGCTTCAGCTCGGTTACATTAGCATCAGCTTCATACTACTCTTATTGACAATCTGACCCGGTTAACAGCTTTTCTCGATTGCTACAGTCCGGTTCCTTCTCGCAGTACGTGGTTTCCCATTTCGAAAAACATTACTCATCCTAGTCGGCCTCAGAGGGGTAAGTTGTCCTCCATCACATCTGCTTGCATCCCGTCCTAAATATCATACATCCAAAAATACCTACCACACAATCACATCAAACTCTTGGGGATCTAGAGCTGAATTCCGGGTGCTCCTCTCGGTGTTCATGCTTGTTGCCGACCAGGTAACCTAGAGCTGGCTATCTGCTTCCCTAATCGAGTACCCGAGACAGAGAGATATTCACTTGATATCATTTGACCTGTTCCCTCACCGCCCCCCAATCCCAGTAGGAACCTGTGTACACCTGTTGCAAGTAACAGCATGGTACCCGGATATGTTTAGGGTATCTGAGCATTTTTTTGGGTTGGGTATACCTCTGTGAAGCTATCTGGTTGGTCGTTAAAGAGACTTCCACTGGTGTTCGCCGCGGTACATAAGCCCGTATTCTCCATGACCATTCACCTCTATACTTAACGGACGGGTTTCATGTTCTACATAGAACTATTGTAGAAAGCCCGTTCCCAAATGGCCAATCACGTTGGTCCACATTCATTATATACCATTCTTGATGCTCCCCCCTTACACCACCTGCACCCAGAACTCTATCCAAGCAAACAGATAATTTCTTTCCTATCTAACTAAACAAGCAGACTTCTGAGGAATCTCCTACCGTTAATTGAGTCTACACATATTTTAATACTGACTGCGAAGATGGCTCCCCCGTTTGTCGCTAACGTGAAGTCCGTCTTGAGCGGCGATACGCTGGTGCTGACCAACCCCGCTAATCCTAATACGGAGCGCATATTCTCATTGGCTTTCGTCACGGGTCCGCATCTCAAAAGGGAGGGCGATGAGCCGTTCGCATTTCAATCTCGCGAGTTCCTAAGACGTCTCGTCGTTGGCAAGGCCGTGCGCTGCACAGTTTTGTATACGGTTCCCTCGGGACGGGAGTACGGTGTGGCTGAGTTAAGAGATGGGCCCCAATTTCCCGACGAATGTCTCAAGGCCGGCTGGCTTAAAGTCAGAGAGGATGCAGGCCGCAAGGAGGAATCCGAGGACGTGCTACAACGGGTCGAGACCTTACGTTCGCTGGAAGCTCAGGCCAGGAGCGAAGGGAAGGGGCTCTGGGAAGGCGTTGGCGGGATTATTGAGGTCCAGAACAACCTTGGCGGCCAAGAGTTCGTGAACGAATGGAAGGGAAAGAGTGTCGACAGTGTGGTGGAACGCGTTCTTAGCGGCGACCGACTGCTCGTACGCCTAAAGCTTTCGGACAAGAAACACCTCCAGGTCTTGGTACTCGTTGCTGGTATTCGGGCGCCTTCGACAGAGAGGACCAACCCGTCTTCTGGCGAGACCCAGCCCGCCGAAGAGTTCGGTAACGAGGCGCGAGCCTACGTCGAGCAGAGGCTACTGCAGCGCGATGTCAAGGTTGAAATCGTCGGCCTCAGTCCGCAGGGCCAACTCATAGCCTCCGTCATTCATCCCCGAGGAAGCATTGCGGAATTCTTGCTTGCTGACGGCCTGGCACGCTGCAACGACTTCCATTCGACATTGCTTGGCGAGAAGATGGCTCCCCTGCGAGCAGCCGAAAAGAAGGCCCAGGCTGCCAAGCTGCGACTCCATCGGCACCACGTCGCCAAGGGTGAGGCTAGCTCTTCGGACATGATCGTTTCGAAGATCGTATCAGCCGACACCATCTTTGTACGCACGAAGAATGGCACCGAGAAGCGAATCGGCCTCAGCAGTGTCCGGGGACCACGGACCGGCGAACCGTCCGAGGCTCCGTTCAGAGATGAAGCAAAGGAGTACCTCCGCAAGAAGCTTATTGGAAAGCACGTGAAGGTCTCGGTCGACGGCTCAAAGCCCGCGAGCGAAGGATTCGAGGCTCGAGATGTCGCCACTGTCACCGAGAAGGGGAAGAACATCAATCTTCAGCTCGTTCAGGATGGCTGGGCTTCGGTAATTCGCCATCGGAAGGATGACACCGATAGAGCACCGAACTATGATGAGCTGCTCGCTGCGCAAGAAAAGGCCCAGGAAGAGAAGAAGGGAATGTGGTCTGGAAAAGCATCCAAGGCTCGGTCCTACGTGGATGTATCTGAATCAGTACAAAAGGCAAAGATCCAACTCTCCACGCTCTCCCGCCAGAAGAAGGTTCCTGCAATTGTCGACTTCTGCAAGGCCGGCTCACGATTCACAATCCTAATACCGCGAGAAGGAGTCAAGTTAACCATGGTCCTTGCCGGTGTCCGTGCTCCGAGAGCACCCCGACTGCCGCAGGAGAAGGGTGAGCCATTCGGACAAGAGGCGTTAGATCTAGCAAATCGCCGCTGCAACCAGCGTGACTGCGAGATCGACATTCACGACATCGACAAGGTCGGCGGCTTCATCGGTGATCTATATATCAACCGCGAGAGCTTCGCGAAGGTTCTCGTCGAGGAAGGTCTCGCATCGGTCCACCAGTATTCCGCTGAGAAGGCAGGCAATGCCGCCGAGTTGCTGGCTGCCGAAAAGCGGGCTAAAGAGGCCCGCAAAGGTATGTGGCACGACTGGGACCCGTCCCAGGAAGAGGACGACGAAGAGGAAACCGCTGCTGCGGAGCCTTCAAATGAAACGGCGCCCTTAGACAAGAAGTCGCTGGACTACCATGAAGTAGTGGTAACCAATATCGACTCGAATGGCAAGTTGAAGATCCAACAGGTCGGACAGGGCACAGCAGCGCTGGAGACTCTGATGAACGAGTTCAAGAGGTTCCACCTGGATTCGAAGAACAGCAAGCCTCTCGCAAACGCCCCCAAGACCGGCGACTTCGTCGCTGCTAAGTTTAGCGCCGATGGTCAATGGTACCGCGCCCGGGTCCGATCAAACGACCGGACCGCCAAGGTCGCCGAGGTCGTCTACATCGACTACGGCAACTCAGAGAAGATCCCATGGTCCGACCTCCGACCCCTCGACCAGCCGCAGTTCTCGACGCAGAAGCTCAAGGCGCAGGCCACCGACGCTGTGCTGTCATTCATCCAGCTTCCGACGGCGCCCGAGTACTTCCGGGAGGCGCTCGACTTCATCGCCGAGGCGACGGAGGGCCGGCGGCTCGTGGCCAGCTACGACTTCGTTGACGCCAAGGAGGGCCTCACGTACGTCACGCTGTTCGACGCTGAACAAAGCGGAAAGACTTTCGCCGACTCGCTGAACCGCGAGATCGTCGCCAACGGCCACGCCCTCGTCCCCACCAAGCTCAAGGCCTGGGAGCGCGGCGCCGCCTCCGCCGAGGTCCTCAAGCGGCTCCGCGAGGTGGAGTCCCAGGCCAAGAAGGACCGTCTCGGCATGTGGGAGTACGGCGACATCACCGAGGATTAAGTCGGGAGGTCCTATCTCTTCCTTTCCTTTTTGCTGTCCCGCCCAATACGTGGGGCTAGCTTGTATGTCGGTCGGGGGGTTGGGTGGCGTGGATTGAACCAAGAGGGGGCTTAAGGAGCATGTATCATACCTACGTAGCATCGCTGCTTTGATCAGGCCCGAATTTAAGAAGGAGACCTCGTTAGTTGTCTATAGAGTTCTCTAATATGTAATTGTGACGCATATAAGGTTAAGAAGGGATGCAAATCCTGAACACGCTGTAACCAAGTCGGCTATAGCACCGCATGCCCAGCGTGCTGCGCTGACTGAAGACTATGTACTTGGGTTGAAGGTACATCGAGGCAACAACTTCATTAAATGAGCATAAATTACTCTAGCGGTGTGTGTGTGTTTCGCGGCAGCTCGTATTATACAAATCCCAAAAAGTAGGGGAACCGTTGTGACCGGGACGGAAATTACAGAGATCGGAAGCCCTCATCATCTACTTATCCGCTCCTCCTACTGTCTACTTAAGGCCAGTTAACAACGCAACAACGCCTGGCAATTCCGCGACTGCTTCCACTCCGGTATAGTCGCACATGTCTTCGTTTCGTCTTCCCGGGAGAGAGGCAAAGCCAGGGGTCGGGTCAATAACCGCTGTACCCTGACACGCAATCGGCGCCTCTTGCAAGCGGCGGGCACGGGGCCTCAACACCCGGCTCCATTGGATCAGGTTCTCCCGCCCTAACGAAAATCACATAAGCCGGCGACCCCGGGCAAGCCATCAGCTGGCGCCCGGGTGCTTGGCCTCGCGTATCCAAAGCCCCAGCTCGCCCGCGGCTGACCGCCAGACGCGCCACGGTTCCCGTATTACTTAGGTACTTACCCAGCCCTCCCGTCTCGCCACGACCTCCCTCTCGGCGACCGACTGGACGGACATCTTTCTTCATCCCCAAACACCCCCCCACCCCTTTTGTGTGAGTTCGAGGGAGGTTTATAGAGACTTGGGAGGAGTTGCCTGGCGTACTGGGGAATCCTCGAGATCCCGTTGCTGCTTTTTGTTTTGGCTGGAGGTCGATTGGAGGCGGCCTTTATCTTCCCGAAATCAACCTGTACCAGCTGGTATAAACCTCCTTTCAATGGCACGACCTCCTGGCCCCCCTTTGCTTACATCTTTAAGGCCACCAAAAGAGGAGAGAGGGAAGGAGAGAGAGGACATATAGACAACCATAGCTACTTGCGGGGCCCCTAACTCATATCTTCTATTGCCCCAGAAAACGTGAGGATGCTCTCATCGTACAGCCACCAAATACCTTGCAACTCTGTTATAATGGTCTTCGATGTGGATATTAGCCCCCAGTATGGTCCCCTCCCCCGAAGCAGCCCGGGCTCTGTCGCGCGCAAGGGACTACCGTGATACTACATGTCGGGAAGGCCCGGGCAAGCGACACTTCGGCAAGTATCAGCCATACTCTCATAGGAGTATTTAGATCGTACCGACCTTCTCCCTGGGCCCGGGCTAAGGCCGTCACGTTCCACTAGCCCTAGTTCGCATCATTTGCGACGACAAAGGGCAGTGAGACGCGCGAGACGCAACTCCCGCGTAGCTAGCCTAAGGCACCCGGTCGGTGTCTGTCTCGGGGGGCAAAGAACGATCCGCTCCGGGCAAACCGGATGACCGTTCTAGGTGTCGCGCGAAGCGCGTCTACCATAGGTGTTGGCCTTTCCCGGAAGTCCGGGCGGAAGACCGAGACGACCGCTCCCCTCCGGCTCTCCGCGGGGAAACGGATCCGAGACGGGAATGGCTGGGCGGTTGCTGGCTAGGTCACTTCGTCCCTGTTCCGCATCTGCCCTCACGTGCAGCTTGCGGTTCGCGTGCGCAATGTGGCCGTGATCGTGCTTTCCCCCTCGACCTACTCGCGTGCGCACCGGTTAGCCGTGCTATATCGTTTGGGATCCATGTCCTACCCCTTGCGATAGCCCCTGGACCCGGGTCGATGTGGTCAACGTCGTGTCCCTCCTTGTAAGGAGTGCTTCGCTGCCGGTAATCGGCGGAGCACCCCCGGGGTCTGCATTTACAGCAGGGCCACGCACTCGGCCTGAGGGCGGCTTGTTCCGTTATAGCTGCACTCCCGTCGATCCCGAGCGAGCTGTTCCGCGGTCACGGAGCCCCTACCGCTACTCATGCCCTTCCATTTCCGTACGGCGCGTGTGAGGGCCCAGTGTGCGGTATTTGATCGCGCATGTTCAACTTTGGATAAGGCACATCGGGAGATAGAATCATACGCCGAGGTGAACCAATGGCCCTCGGCGACGTTGAGCACTACGAACCCGCTGGCGCTCGCGCTGCGCATCTTGGCCTGCCTGTTGGTGGGTGGGACTCGACGCGTCGCTGTACAAGGGGGATCTCAACGTTCCGTTCCTGGCCTTGCAAGAGGAGAACGGCGGCCACTTCTGTCGCTAAGTACGCGAGGACGGGGGCCGCCGGATCGGCAGTCGAGACCGCTCAGACTCTGGACAAAATAGTTGAGCCAGCTTGAAAGGGTACGCAGGAGCTAAAATAAAAATTGAACAATCCATATCCGACCAAGAAGGATACCTGGTTATTTAATCTTAAATATTGAAAACTTGTCATTATTCGGCTTTATCAGAAGTAATATACCGAAATGTATGAAGACAATAATAGGAATTTGAGTATGTCTTCCTGAAGGGTAGTCCAATTATTGTATCCAGAGTCTGCCGCTTTAGCGATCAATATTTCCGTCGTGCGGAAGTAGGATGGAAATGCAGCAGCAGCAGTTATTCCCCTGTTCTTAAGATGATGTAAGTGCTTGGGTATATGATCAGTTTCTGCTTGGTTCGAAATTGACCCTGGCACTGAGTTGCCATATGCTGGTCCACCCGCTCTACCGAAGAGGACGTCGTAGTGAACTCAGAGAAATATAACACTCGAAACGACGACGCGCCTAATGTAATGCCGCTATCCTTCAAGGAATACGCCGGCGGCATTGCTCGTAGAAACTCACCTAGGAGAGAAACGTGAAGCCGCATAACGGTTGCTGTCCAATCAATACTTACCGACTGCAATGATGATGCTCATGTCTTTTGTACTTTGTCACTCAATACTCGGCCGTCACCGTGACCTGAAAACGAACATTCCTGAGAAATATAAGGCCCAAAAAAGCCAGGTAATTTTCGAAGTGTCTTAGTGATACACTTGCTACCCGACAGGTCCGACAAGGACTGACCCACCAGCCTAGCTTCGTTCATTCTGCCATTCCCCTCTGATATGCTTTTCACGATAGGCCCTCCGGCAATGATCATGATACTAATCATCAGTTGTAAGGAGAAAGTAACCGCGCAAAGAAAATACTTGTACCAAAGAACTATCCCGCGGGTCGTGCAACCATTCTCAGCGGGCCCTACCCCTTGCCATACGATTCATGTACTTCGTAAAACCTGCCAAAGAAACGCCCGGTGAAACTCTCCCTATAAATGCGCTAGCAGTGTATTCCATCTTCGTCTCATGGAAACTCCCGGTACCAGTACGTTATGGCAGCAGGCAGGGTATTTATCGATCTTCTTCAAGACACAACCCCGGGAGCGGGACCGCCTCAGGTAAGGGCGCGCACGTGCGTATCGAAGACCTCGTTGCGCCACCCGCCGGCCTCAAACTCTTCGACGCGGTCGCCGGCCATCACGGCCTCCTCATGCCAGATCTTGACGACGCTGGCGGGCGTGTAGACGCCGCGGAAGACGCCCTGGCCGGGCTGGTCGACGCCGACGCGCGCGTACACGTCCGGGTCCTGCTGGGGGACGAGGCGCGCCGCGACGGCCTTGAGGAACGTCCAGAGGTCGCCCGGGTTGGCGATGCGCGTCGCACGCAGCCGCTCTCGCGCGTACAGCAGCTCGCGGTTGGCCGCGTGCAGCAGGTCGCCGATCGCCTTGGCCAGCTGCTTCTCCATCGTTTTCTTGATGATGGGGCGCAGGAGCGGCTTGACGAGCCAGCTGAGCCACGAGTATTTGTTCTTCCGCAGCTTGTAGTTCAGCTTGTGCACCCGCACCCGCACCGCGCGGAGCGTGAGGATCTGCTCGAGCCGCTCACGGCATATCTCGACTTCTAGGTGGATGTCGATGCCTCGCTCGTCGAGGGAGAAACTGGCGATTCCCTCGTCTGCGAGTCGGAAGAGCCCGCTGTGCGCACGCAACCAGAAACCTATCTCGTCTGCGCGCGCCGAAAGCCCGTCGATTTTGATCCACATCAGGTTCTTCGTACTGGTATTGGTCCGGAAACGAGCTTTGCGTATCTCAACTTCGTTGAAGTTTTCGATTTTCAGTCTGTACGGGAGGAAAGAAGTATTGTTCACCGTCTTTCCAGGTTCGATGATGAGACTCTCCAATAGGAGGTCGATGTCCGGCGTGCTGACTTCAAGGCGCGGAATGGGGAGGTACTGAATAGCGGATATGAAGAGCGGAATGAACACGTTGAGACAATCCTGAATTAAGTTGGGATTGGTGACCGCGTTATGCGGAGAAATGGTACCGAATATACGAAGAGTGGTCGTTATAAGACTATGAATGTCGTCATCTCTCACCACGCTCTGGAACGTGACGGAGACCTGCTCTAGCAGTTCATCGATGTCGCGTCTCAAGTCGCTGTCGGTGCCTACTCGCTTGCTCTTCTCTCTCAGTTCCTTGAGCTTCTGATCGGCATCGGTGAAAAACTCTGGGTCTGTCAGTAACTTCTGCAGGCTGTTACCCACATCCTGTAATAGGCTCTCGAATTCCTCATCTTTCTCTTTATGGGACATGACCTGCTTCAGGAGCTCCTCGCACTTCTCCCATTCCTCCCGGTCGCCGAATCTCTTCACGAACTCCCAGAGGTTTTTGAGAGCACGGTCCGTCTCCCGGTTCTGGTGAACGTCTCCCTGGGCAACCTCCGTGATCTCCTCGGCCGCCCGCGAGTAGACGATGGCATAACGCTTGATGAGTAATGCGAGGGTGGACACAGAGTCTGAATAGTCCCTACGCTTACGAAGGTTGAGTACGGTGTTCTGTAGGCGTTTGATGAGCGCCTTGCCCTCCTCTCCGGAAAGTTTGTCCTGTGCACTCTCGACGGCAGCGCTAGCCACATCCTTACCGCGTTCCGCGACGACGTTGCCGACATCTTGGAACTCGTCCTCGAGGTCCCGAGATGTCGGTGGCTTGCCGTCGGTATCTTCTCCTACTTTTGCCACGGTCGGTTGTTCCTCCGGGGATGGCTCAAGCTGTTCGCCTGCTTGCTTGGCGGCGTCACTCAGGGCGAAGGCTGAATCCTTGAAAACCTCACGGCCGACGACATTGAGATCGCCTAGGAACTTTCGGAAATCCGCGTTGGTGAGAAGGAGCGACCCGATCGTCTTGAAGCTCTGGTAAGCCGCGGCCGTGTCCGCCTTGGCCTTGGCTTTCTGGGCTCTCGCAGTGAGATCTTCCACGTCGACGGAGATGCGGCTCTTGGCCAGAAACCATATCAGGTCCTGGAGCTGGTCCTGGTCATTCTTGTGCTGCAGCAGCGTGATGAACTGCTGGAGCCACAGCTTGGTGAGGCGGGCCAATCGTCGTCCGTCGGCAGACAGGTCCGGATTGTCAGGGTTCAGGACATCGCTCGCCAGAAGAGTGCGCAGAAGGATGATGGCCTGCTCGGTGCTGGGCATGTATCCTTTGCTCAGCGCCCGCAGCATCTGGTAGCTGTGCAGCTTCCTGGACAGCTGACGCTGCAGGTGGGTGTCCTGTTCATATTGCGGGAGCAGAGGCTCTCGCTCAGAATCGTCCCTCTTGCGCAGGCCGAAGCATGACGAGAACATCTTGGCGGATTGGGGGAAGAAGCCCACTGTTGAAGAAGCTCGATCCTCAAATCTGAAATTCCCAAATCACAGTTCCGGGTACGGGTTGTCACATTGTGGTTGTTAGCAGGGAAGATGGTTGGATGAAGCTCAGGCCATTTTAGAAGGATGATGATGATTGACTGAGCTATGAATGACGTCGTTGGTCCAACAGCCCGGGTTCGGCTCCGCAATCCAAGGCCTGGGCACCTTCCGACTTCTGAGCGGACGACTTTTCTCCGCCAAGAAAGGATCTTTATGGTTAGTTAGGTACTTCAAGGTGCAGGTGTGTTCGGTACTGGAAAATAACGGGCTGCTGGGCATGTAGCTCTTGGCACCGTCGAGTGATTATGCAATATACTTTACGCCCTCACTTAAAATAATGAACATATCGCGGCAAATACTAGAACGGCTACCGTAAGTTTCCCCCCCTTGACGGAAACAAGTACGACTCCATCCACCCCTACGGATCCCGATCGCCGTCCTGGCGTTATTGGCGGGTCTTGCGATCGAAATAAGGCAACGGCTGCTCCATAGAACTCTTATGCAGATTCTGTAGGCCCAATTCGCACTCTACGCATTAAGTGGCTGCTCTACCAACCACGCCCTTAAAAGTTGGCAGATAGGAGAATAGACATACCAATCTCCAAGTCTGGGTGCCAAAGCATTGATAGAAATAGAAAAGCGCTACTAACGCACTCTGATATGGGCATAAACTGGTGAATATGGAGACTAATAAATGTTTTTGTTTGCTTGATTCAGAAGAATACCAATTTATCAAACTGATGTCCGAAGCCTAACGGTAGGGAATCTCAACTACCGTGAACGGCTCCATATGTAATCCGGATACACCCACGTTCCTATATGTGCCAGCCTTGATTCTAAATACACCGTGGCTCCCGTTATTCCGAGCAAGTCCTCTATATAAAGTTAGGTAGTTGGTACATTCTCAAAAAAGTAAAACCGACGGCTATCACGCCAATAATACAAATTCGTCAACGTCCCCTGCCAAGCCGCGATGACCCTTTGCTAGCCTCGTCGCTGCTGCTCGTGGCGGCCATATTGCTCGGGCTCGCATTCGTGACCACGCTCCCCACGGGCTTCGCGGCCGCGATCTTGATCCCTCGCCCGTCCCTCAGGGACTCTATGCTGAAACTGCTCGTAGCGCGCCGCCTGAAATAGCCGGAGGCCGACGGGGAAGGCGTCTGCGGCGCCGGCGAGTCGGTTCCCCTATCGAAGCTCGCCGGCGGTGCAGATTTCGGCGGTTCGGGCGTCAAGGGGCAGTTCTCGTCGATTGCCGAAATGGTGGGACCGGCCTTCGGGTCAGGGGAGCGACTCGTCCTATCCGACGGAGGCGTGGAGGGGCGTTCGACCGAGTTTTCCCGGGCTCGATGCTGGGTATTAAGTAACCCGCCGGTACCGTTCTCAAACCCACTAGTTGATGCCGAATCGGATTCTCGGCCGTCGCTATTGCGTGCTACTGTGAGCTTCATATCCGAGATGTGTGCAGAATTTCAGGAAATGAGATGATGCACTCACCATTTGAGGGTAGACGAGGCGGAGAGGCTTAAATGTCGCGCTTGGCGGTAATGGGCGTATTCCTCTTTCGAGTGGGTTGCGTGCGTGAAACTATCCAAAGCATCAAATACGTGCTGGAAAACTTGAACGTCGACGTCCCGAGCCCAGAGGAAGTCCAGATGCTCGTAGTGTGGAATCTCTGTGGCGACGGTCTGGCTGGGCAATTCCTTCAACATGACCTTGATATCGACGAGCGAGTCGCTACCTCCGTAGACGAGAACGATGGGTGTCTTGATGTTGCGAGTCGGGTATCTGGCAACCTTCGTAAACTTGTTACCGGTGCTGAATGCCAGGTGTGTCTGCACATCGTCGTCATACATCTGGAACGACTTATTGCGGATAATCTGGAACCAGTGGACGACAGACTTGGTGCTAGTAAAAGAGTATAGATGCGGATAAGCGGCGAATTTCTGGCTGAGCGAAATGTTCTTCGCCCTCCAACCGAACAGAAAGGATAGTGACATATCAATCAGGCGGACGAATATAGGAGGGTAAAGAAGTGATTGCCACATAGTTGCAGAGCTAAGGATAGATCGTCGGCCAAACATCAGGAAGAGCACTTGAGGCGATGCTTTGACCAGCGCATCAACGATGCCGCTGGAGAGACCGGCAGGGGACATAGCAGGGGCGAGTGCAATGAACACGTTGACCTGGCTATTGAGCTTGGGATGGACAGCCAAGCTGGCAAATGACTGGGCTGTTCCCTGCGAAAAGCCAATGTAGGAGAGCGAAGGCTGCTTGGTTAACTCCAATATGTAGGCGATGGTGTCCGGGATGTCGTAAAAGGCGAACTCGTCTATCGAGAAGTTCCAGAACTCGACCGTGTTAGGCGAATATCGGATAGATTTCTTCGAATATTTGTTTCCGCGGTTGTTTCCAAGCTAGATCCCCTATCAGTAGGTCTCCCGGGTGGAGGAACGAGGCGCAGACATACCCAGACGTCGAAGCCCCTCTCGACTAACACGAATGGAAGGCATCTCTGGGCATCCGTGAGACAGACCCAGACCTCACTGTTCATCAACAGTCCGTGATGGAGGTAGACGACGCGCTTTTGTACGCTACCCGCGCCAGCATTGACCCTCGTTTCTTCCTCGCCCTTCCTCCATGCTAGCCGATGCACTCCAAGCAAGTACCCGTCCTGCGTCTGTACTACATGCTCTTCGGCAGTGTAGCCGTATAGGGCGCAGAGATCGACGAAATCGGAAGCATCGCGAATGGACGCGTGGATTGCTGGATGGGAAGGGGTTAGCTCGGGCCTCGATGTGATCAGTGTACGGTTTTGGACTGTACCCTTCTTCGTATGTTGCGCTCGCTTCTGGGCGGACGAGGCGTATCTGTTAAATAAACGCCGGGAAGCTTGTTGGAAGAGAGACAGGATGGAGCTTGCTAGAGTTACACGATATCAGTAACCGGACTCGAGCGCATGGAGAGGTAACATAGCAACATACGTAGAGCTAATGTAAGGACTCTGATGACAGCCTCGAGGGCGACGAAAAAGAACGAGCCGAATAAGGCAAAATACTCCGGCCTGTCATTTGGTTAGAAGAAGACATCTTGAGGGCAATGGAGCTGGAACGTTGGAGGGGACGTACAGATTCAGCCGGCCGACAAAGGGGACGGGCATGGTGAATAGGGGAGCCAGTCAGTCGTATAATTCGAGTTGCAGACGGGAGAATTCTGTCTGAGCCTGTTGCGACAATGCTATCGCACCGAGACACGCATCTTTACCTTCCGCGAATCTACCTTGGGCTCTTATTGGGGATATGCTCTTGTACTACAAATGCGGGATGGCTGGATGAGAGAAGCGGTGGATATGCTGTCAAAGCTCAGATAAAGTTCCTAGTGATGTCAACAGTCAGTCACATGCAGACGGAATGCCATGCTCATTTCCCGATCCTGATACCGGTAGTTTTGTTTACTCGACCCCTTCGAAGGGCAAGTCTGTCTGCACAACGCAACGAACAAAGGGGAGGAGTCGAAAATAATTAATCTACAGCGGATTCGAATTAGGCCTGTCCTTTCTTTTCCATTGCTCGAGTGCCGGTAACTAACCGCCTTCACCCATGGCATCCAGGCACATGGCGCTGTCATATTTCTCGGGAAGAGCAACGGCCGTTACACCGCTGCAGGGGTAGCTACTGATGGCTCTGTACTTGTAAGGAGTGCCTGCCGAGAGCTGGGCACGTAGGTACATACCTAGTAGGGAGGTACCTAGATAGGTAGGTAGGTGAATAGGTACCCAGGTACTTACAAGTAGCTCTGGCTATAAGTGGGGAGACAACGAAGTGACAAGCATGTGCTAGCACCGGTACCCACACTCCTAACGTGGACAGCTTATAGCCAATCGGAGCCCAGGCGAATCGAAGTCTAGAGGCCCCCCCCTCTGCATATCGAATGTCGAATCTCGAAATTGCAAACCTTCCCGCACTCCGCGCCAGCTATTGGTTTCAGGGCGTGATTTACCCAGCACGGAAGAGTCCCGCCATTCATCTCATCCAGACGCGGCGCAGACCAGAATCCCCAGCCAGCAGACAGGATGCCGAGCTCCTGCAAAGAGATCCGTATGCCCGCTTTCCCTCTCTCTCTCAGATCGGAAGAGC